>CAWUHH010000576.1:0-11380 GCA_963921915.1 Hyposoter dolosus | reverse complement strand
GGCCACAAAGCCCCGTCACCGCGCCAGTAACTGGAAGAGAGTGCTATGTGCGGCGAGAAAGCGGGCCGCCGTCGCTTGTCTCAGATCTATACATTTGTATAAACTTAGTAGGTTTGTATTTCAGTAGCAGCTTAAGAGTAGGTGAGGTGATTTTAGCAATATTTATCGCAAAGTCTTAAGAGCCGTACACGCACGACTCCTTACCGGAGAGCCCTAAGATGTGAAGAGAGCTAGCTGTCGACGTGTTACCTTAGTTAAATATAAATCAATATAAATCTCACGATATTTCTCTGAAATCCGCCTACAAGCCGCACGGGTTTAGTTGTCAGAATACAAAATTTAGACTTGATTGATGCAAAATTTAAATTTATCAAAACTTAGAAGTTAAATCCAGGGTTGTGTGTCTTAACTTGCTTTTGACTTTACTTAGATAATGAAATTAAAACGAAAAAACAATTATATAATACCTACTAACCCAGAAGTGTTTTTATATATTACAGACATCGGGCTTGTAACATTTTTGCGAGAACATACTACGAGCTGTGGTTGGAGGAAGAAAATCTTGGACAAGAAGTCATGATTGAAGATTTAACTGTAAGTGTTTTATTGTCTCTTTTTTTTTTTATTGCCCATATAGAAAATACACTTAAACAGAAAATGCACACATATAATATTTTCTGTAAAATAAAAACTACACTTATAAGTGGTGGTAAGTCTTAGATATTTTTACAATTTTACATCTATTTTATTCTTTCTTGATTTGATATTTTGTTGGAATAGACAAAACATACTTAGTGATATTGAGACAAATTTATATAAATATGTACACATATCAGGGATCTTTAAGAGACTGAGTGTATAAAGTGACTGAGTGTAAAAAGGCTTATACTTTTTTATGTCCCCAAAAAACCCTATTTTTTAGCAAACATTCGAAGATTCGGAACTGAAAAAGAGTGAGGTTTCGGAGGAGGAAAGCAAGCCTGATCCGCTCACGCAGCTGGTGACCACCTTCTGTAGGGGTGCTATGACTGAACGATCCGGGGCTTTACAGGTTAGTTTCTATTAAACAATTCTTCCTCATATTTCATTAATAGAAATAACAGTTGGTTAATATTCAACTCGAGATCCGTACAGTGAGACATACGCGTACACCTAAGTGTAGAGTTTTTCTTTGTAAAAAGACAAAAAATCACTAGCTTAGCAATACACAACAGGAAAACGTTAATAATAATCCTATAAGTCATCTTTATTTTTATATTTGGAGAACAGCCCCTGTAGCATGGCACTCAAGAGTCAAGATTATGTGATAAAATTGCTGGCACAACTAAATTTCTAATAAAAATTTTAAAAGCCTAGTGGTTAACTGATAATAAGGTTAAGTAGATGACAACATGGCCGGACCTGCCTTACGGTCCGAATGACGATAACACCGCTGTCAGAGCTGACGTTCATAATCATCGGTCCGATTCAAAAAGCGCGATGTGATCACTCACGTTACTATTAGCGTGCTAATGAATCGGACCAGTGATTAAGCGCGCTCACATGAACACCACTTGTATCTCCCTCTATCTCGCAACTAAAATATATGCTCCTGTTACTTTGTTTTAATGTCAAATAAAACGCCATAACCAATTAATTAACTTTAATGTATTTTGTATATTTGTTTACATAAATACCAAAATAGCTGACAGCGCTGACATCGATTTTGGCGTGAATCGGACCGCAAGGCGGGGATGGGTGACTGCTTTATACAACGAAGCTATACTATCATAAAAACTGCAACAAGCTCGCCACTTGTTCGGTGTTGCCCCCGCTGGGTACCCTGAGGCCGTTTCAAAACGGTTCTCGGGAGCCAAAAAAAAAGGCACCCGTATTGGTATTTAACACAATTGAATTTTCGATGTCCAAAGTAATTTATTAGAGTTTGCTAGTCGCCATGCTAGGGGGCATGTTTTAGTCAAAAATACCAAAGTATATGTGTAAATACACATGTCACATCTGTATCCATCTCATGAACACAACGCGATATGATCACATATTATAATGTAACATCCTATGTGTTAACGTTTACAGGAAGACCCTCTGTACATGTCGTATGCCCACATCATCGCTAAATCTTGCGGCGAGGAGGAAGAGGAGGGCGGCGGGGAGGAGGAGGAGGGGGGCGAAGCTCCCGAGGGAGAGGACGAGGGGGGCGCTAGTATACATGTATGTAGTATTCACAACTGTTTTTTTATTACTGGAGCACGGCATGTGACTTTGTATCTACTTGATAGTAAGCAGACGAAAAATCACGAATGGGTTCTCTATCAACACATTGTTGTTTAACAGAATTGATCGCTCCCACTGTGATGGCTAATTGACGCGGTTACGAAATGAGTTTCGCGCTACTTTATCGTCAATTAATTGCCCATTTCAAAACTGCATCCTGAATAGAAACCATATCGATAAGAAAGCGATGCAATAGTCTACTAAAAACCTGGAAACCCACTTAATAAAACAAATTCTCAAGTGTGGCAAGGGTATTAAAAATATCTTTGAATGCAGTTTTACTTATATTTTAAAATAAAGGAATGTTTCCTTGTAGTAAAATTTCCCATCATCGTTATTTAGGCCGTGAATTGAACGGTGCACTATATGTATGACTAGCTTTTGTTAACCCGGCTTCGCTCGTCATTTTATTTGTTATTTAAAAACCCTAGATAAAAAACCATAGAGTATCCCTGTCAAAATTTCAGTAGTGCTAAACGATGGTGAGTAAGTCAGTCAGTCAGAACAAGCTCTTATATGTATATAGATTGTTTATTTATATGTCGAATACCTGCATTTTCATTTATGTTTGATTATTACAATATTATTTATTGTTATTTCATGCAGAAAATAGGAACTTTTATGGTATGTACATTTCTACATTGGGCCCTTAGCACAGCAGCATCGATAGGCTCGATAAATCGACAAAATCGGTACATATCGATTTTATGAATGAAAGTTCATTCATAAACTTCATTTTATCGACTGTCAAACTATATCGATGTGGTTATGCTAAGCCTCGTTGTTAATTTTAATGTTCTACATGATTATAAATATTTAAATATAAGCATTTAAATATAAGCATTATATCTCAAAAATAATTTTTGAACCCAAATATATTCTGTATAAATAAGTATCTACAGGTAAATGTTCTATATCTGTACAGGTTCTGTGAAGAACTTATCCAACTAAATAAAACTAACGTAATTACTATTGTGATACGAGCGGTTGCAGGATAACTAATACAAAACAACGGCTTGTATTACTATAGAAATGTGTATTACTATAGAAATCTGTGAAGAAATAATTGAGAAAAAGGACGAAAAATACAACTTTAAATTAAATAACGTGAATATCAATTGCAAATTAAATATTTTAAACAATACAAATTATTAGTGATTAGTTAATACATATTTGGGTGAAAGAATTATTATAAACATCTCTTTCGTATTTGAGAGAATTTCATATATTTAGGTAAAACACGCATTTTTTTATTATTTATTTACAAATAATAAATAGAAACAATACAATTTAATAACAAAGCGTGATATATACATCCACGTTTTTTATTTATTTAAGTAGTTAATTTAAAAATATTTTTTAAATTCATACGAAATTAGCTATTTAGCATTAATTCCCCCTTAATAACTCGGTCTGCTTTTTTAGGAACAAGAAATGGAGAAACAAAAGCTTCTGTTTCACCAAGCGCGCCTGGCAGACCGCGGCGTGGCAGAGATGGTGCTGCTCCACATATCCGCGTCCAAGGGAGTGCCCAGCGAGATGGTCATGAAGACGCTACAGCTGGGCATCTCCGTGCTGCGGGGGGGCAACATAGACATACAGATGGTGAGTTATATCCTAATACTTCTGTAGATCTAGCTGATGTTTTTCTTATGGTACACAGACCTACAATTTCCATGAACGCGGTCGATCGATGCATTATTGCTTAACTACCATAATCGCTTCCATTCTCCTTTAGCTAAATGAACCGGTTACGAAATGGGTCATATAGAAAAAAATACATTAAGTGTCTACTTTAATAGCCTCGTTTATCGTCAAATTAACTTCCTGTTTCGTAATTGCGGAGACTACCACCCTGAAAGGAGACTACCACCCTGAAAGGAGATTACCACCCTGAAAGGAGACTACCACCTCGGCAAGAAATCGATACGATAATCTTCTGATAATGTTACTTTATAAAAATAAATACAATTGACTAGGAAATTTTATTAAATTACTAAAATAAATATCAGTCATTAAGGATAAATACACATATGTAGTATTACTACACTATAATTATAATATGTGACAAATAAATTACATTTTACTTAATTATGTAAAATGAGATCAGGCCGCCGCCATACAAATTTGGCCTAGTATATTGTACCGAATAATTTGGTGTGTAGGGTTGAAGATAATAATTTTGAGATGCTCATTTAATGATATTTGTATTTTTTTTAAGCCAGGATATGAGAAATATAGCATTACAAAATATCTACAGTAGCAATACTTGTGCATTGCTGGTATCACTAAATGTTTCGTTTCACAAACATTTGTCAAGTTTGTAAGTTATTGTCGCTATCGGTATATAAACTTATTATGTAATTTCTTAATAATAAATTAAGCCAGAAGTAGTATTTAAATAGAGCTACTAATTAAAATAGGTGTGTGTATGTGTGTATCATCACGGCGCCCGAGACCGCCTAGACGGCCCCAGGGTACCCAGCGGAGGGGTTTTATTCCCACCTCGTCGTAGCCGATGGTATGAGTCTACACCGAACAAGTGGCTAGCTCGTCGCGATGTTTTGAATAGACTCAATAACCCATCTATAAACAGTTTCACAAGTTGGTATAGTGAAACCGGGACCGACAGCTTAACGTGCTTTCCGAGGCACTATAGTGGTGTTGTCAAACAAATGTACATAAATTTTTTAATTAAAAACTCATTGGTACACACCGGGATTCGAACCAGGGACCTAAGTGTTTTTAAGTCCAAGGTCTAACCAACTAGGCCACCCCGTATAACTATTAAAATAGGTATAAGGAAAAAAAAAGGTTGGTATAAATATAATCACTACATAGTATAAAACAAAGTCGCTTTCTCTGTCCCTATGTCCCTTTGTATGCTTAAATCTTTGAAACTACGCAACGGATTATGATGCGGTTTTTTTTAATAGATAGAGTGATTCAAGAGGAAGGTTTATATGTATAATAACATCCATTAAATAGTGGAGAAGTACTGTTATTTTTGAGGTTTCTAATGTGATGTCGTAAATAATTACATTTTTTCCGCTTACATTGCAAACGCAGGCTGAACCCTACGAGTTTTATCAAAATAATGTACTAAGTAATGTACACATTGAAAAGGTCTACAGAAAAGTCCGTGATGGTATATGTCTATCTCTTATGGATAACCCACAATAACTTTTTTTTGTCATTTACTGTTTACGACAAATAATGGCTAATTTTCGAAGCGATTTTAACCAATACAGCATTAATCCTTAACCAATTAAATACCTTGAATACATTATTCATTTAATATAGATCTATATGGCCCCTTACACCGTATGATTTAAGTGAATATTTTCGAAGATATTACAGATTTAAAAATTGCGGGACGTAGCGTTTGCGGTACCGGCCGGCCGCCCGGTGCGGCAAGAGCGTGCCAATAAATCGCGCGTCTGAGGCCGCGGTTTTCCCTATAGCACTTTGAATTTAGCAGCAGCGGGCCGCTATGTTTTTATATACAACGTTCACAGTTTTTCTGTAGTGTATTAGTATCAGCATTGCACCCGTGCGAAGCCGGGGCGGGTCGCTAGTAATAATATAAATCACGAACTTTTATTTTTATGAAAATAGGAACGTGCTGAGATGTCAACTATATAGAGGTATTCAAAAATAGGTAATAATATGTAAATATAAAATGTAAATATTACTTAATAGGGTTTTGGTTAAACAATTACAATTCTGTAATAAATATTCATTAATTTAGATAGTTTTTTTTTTGGTTTTTAGGTTACATAAATATTAAATATTGCTTTTTAATTATTTTTTTCATAATATAGAAGCAAAGGCCTTTAACATCTTTTTTTTAGGCAAAAGTTGTTTAATTTTTCTTAATATTTAAACTTTTATTTCTTAAAAACCCGTGAAGTTTAAATTAATTGAATAATTGTTTTATAAATAGATTCTAGTAAGTATTTTTTTATTATAATTTGATCTCGGTACAATTGGCTAGGCCAAAATGCAGGTGTCCTTTATTCTTTAGAAAAATAAGAATATAAAGCTACAATAAAATATAAATAAATACCATCACGGGTGCCTATTTGGCTCCCGAGAACCGTTTTAACGGCCTCAGGGTACCCAGCGGAGGGATTAACCCGTCCTCATTTCGCCGATGGTATTCGGAGGCAACACCTAACAAGTGGCGATGTTGTTGCGGTGTTTATAATGAAATAGCCTCGTTGTATAAAGCGGTCACCCATCCCAGTCCGGCTTTGTTGTCATCTGCTTAACCTTGTTATCAGTTGAGCAGTGACTTAACCACTAGGCTGGGCCGCTTTTTTTTTCGCTACAATAATCAATTAATTCAACATGATATTCATTTCAGTTCCCAGTTTCTAATGTCTATTTACAATTAAAACCATTTTGATAGTCTATTAAAATAAAATAAAAATCACTTGTGGAATGGCTTTTTGCTTTACGCGTAATTCTGCCAATGCCCAAAAGGGTCTTAGGTAAAACACAAACAGTTTTGTTACGATTTTTTAACTAAACTTGTAACGATTTCAGGGGATGCTGAATCATCTAAAAGACAAAAAGGACGTTGGCTTCTTTACATCCATCGCTGGGCTCATGAACTCTTGCTCCGTGTTAGACTTGGATGCCTTTGAGAGAAACACCAAAGCTGAAGGTAAGTCTTTTTCAAATATAATAATATGTAGCACAAACTAAACTCTAGGCTTGTACCATATGTACCAGAAACAACGATAATACTTATTCTATGTTATAAACACCCAGACCATGACAAACTGTACAGAAAAATGTTTTAGTATTTTTTTGCCATGGGTGGGAATCGAATAGACCTCCGGATACAACGCCAAAGGCGCAACCATTAGTCTACGGAGGCGGTCAAATATATTTACATACGAGTTGTTGCCCGCAATTTCTACGTGTATTTTTTTTTACCGTCTCCATAGACTAGAGGTTGAGTCTTTGGCGTTGTATCCGGAGGTCGTGAATTCGAATCCCACTCAGGGCAAAAAAAAATTTATGTTTCTGTACAGTTTGCTATGGTCTGGGTGTTTACAAAATATAATATATAATTGTACAAGCCTAGAGCTTGGATTGTGACCAGAGCAATATGTGTAAATTGTCCCACATATTATTATTATAAGAAAATCCACAGCATACAAATCCACAAATATAGAAATTATTAGAAAATATAGAAATTAAGAAGAAATTATTTTTGGAAAAAAAGAAATAGATATAACGTTATCAATGATGCATAATAATACCTAAACTACTTATACATATACTGAATATAATATAATCCAAAAACATACATACCATACCAAACAAAATTGTCACGAGGATCTGGTGGATAACTGAATATAACATAATGTTTTAGGTCTGGGCGTAGGACTGGAGGGCGCCGCCGGAGAGAAGAACATGCACGACGCAGAGTTCACGTGCGCGTTGTTTAGGTTCATACAACTCACTTGTGAGGGACATAATCTTGGTGAGTAATATAGTGACTATACATTGCAAAACTTTTGGGATTTTCTCTAGTTGTTTTATTTTGCCTACGAACCGGTAGATGGCGTTTAATTTTGTTGTTAAAAAGCAGTACCTATTAATTATTTATAACCAAGTATACAAATTATTAAAAAACAAAGCTACGACGGGGTGGGATTAAAACTGCTCCGCTGGGTACCCTGAGGCCTGGGCTGATATTTATGTAATAACTAAGTATGTGCAAAGTGCAGACGCACTAAAAATTATGAATGTCATTAGATGACAGTTCTTTCTCTGCCACTCGCGTATTATTACGGTAGTTTTTAATAATAAATCTTATATTTTTTTGACGGATAGTAAACATTCACTATCCGTACATTGTCAAAAAAAAATATTAGAAACGGCAGTACAAATTTCATGCAAATGAGTATGCGGTATATTCCTTATCTTCCGCGCCCAAACTTTAGTTCAACACCAGCCCACAGCACACTTTTTTTATAAAAATTTAATAAAGTGTATACGCACTCTCCCATAGAACTTTCACTAAATAGTGCGATTTATTTTGGGTGAATATATAATAGGGAGGTGTTCTGAGGCATAAACTCTTTTTTTTTTAAATTTATTTCAACATAGCACTGGAGGCATAAACTCTCCTTTACAAAATTTTTTTTTTTTAAATAGAACATGGCCGCCCCCCATACAAACAAAAAAAAGTGAGATTAAAACTGTTCTAAACAACCTATGCTCTAGGAGTAACAGAATAAGGCAACGAACATGTTTTACATTTCGTTTGTTAGGTCACTTCTATATTTATTCTTACTTACATGTATTTATTTGACAGAATGGCAGAACTATCTTCGCACACAGGCTGGCAACACCACGACCGTGAACGTGGTCATATGCACTGTAGATTATTTGCTCAGGCTTCAGGAGTCTATCATGGATTTCTACTGGCACTACTCCAGCAAGGTTAGTAAAGTACAGCTGCATTGTGACACTGTATTTACCTGTGGTAAGCAGGTGTACAAATTCTTTGAATAGGGAATACCAAAATTATGTTAACTGTATATATTATGTCAGCTATCAGTTATCGTGACTAATAATTGAACTACCTAAACGACCTACTATATAAACTACCCGTACTTCGGTACAAATTTAAGTAGTTACCAAGGTTTCTATCTGTTAAAAAAGATAGATCGGTTATTGCTCAACGAGCAATTAGAACGACCGTTAAAGCTCCTACACACTACACCGGCGGCCCAGCGGGCGGGTATTTGCCGCGCGGGTGTACCGTCGGGATATTTAGGCCCCTCGCAACCCGAAGGTACACCCCGGCGGTCGTGCCGGTATCTTCAAATACCCAGCCGGCAATGCCGCCGGGCTTGTTAGCAGCATTGCCGCCGGCATAGTGTGGAGGAGCCTTTAAAGTCGCATTTACGAAACAGGCTTATTATAAAAACTATATTCCATTTGAAACTCAAATCAATGAATAGTAGATTTTACAACAAGTGCACAAAACGAACCATTTTTATCCGAGACTTTTGGCTGATAGTAATGTCGAGGATAAAATGGTTTTGTGGACGAGTTATAAACTGTACTTTTCACTTCGATTGCGAGGAAATAAAACAGTAGTATAACATAACATTCCTTTAATTAAAATTCAAAGTAAAATTAGAACAGTTTTAAATACTGAAAAAAATTGTTTTTATGTCTTAAAAAACACACAAGGCAAATAAATTTAAGTAAATATTATAAAAAACACATAAGGCAAATAAATTTAAGTAAATATTATAAAATAACAAATTATATCTATGAAATTCTTATTATGTTTGGCGGTATGGCTCATTTTCTTTGCCTTAATATAGATATACTTGCACATCACAAGTCCATAAAATCGAATTTTATGCACTTGTACATAAAATTCGATTTTGTGCAGCCTGCACAAATAACCACTTTCAGAGCATGAGAAGTGTTTTTTTTTTTTAATAGATTTATGGCCTTATTTATAAAAACTTAAAGAACACCTTAGTTCAAATATGTTTTGTCTCTTTTACGTTTGGTAATAAAACAGACAACACATTTTAACTATAATTCAATAAGTTTTTATGAACAAGGCTATATTAGTCAATTGATATAAAAAAAAAATGTTATTGCTTAAAAAAGAACACTATGCTTACCTTTTGTTGCTGTTGCAGGAGTTAATAGATCCAGCAGGCAAAGCCAACTTCTTCAAGGCTATCGGCGTCGCGTCGCAGGTGTTCAACACCCTCACCGAAGTCATCCAGGGACCTTGTACACAAAATCAACAGGCTCTGGCGCATTCTAGGTACTTCAAACATCATAATAATAGTAAATAATTAGTTGGGACTTCTCACATAATACATTATTTTGGCCTAAAACTAGGATATAAAACTGCTATGTGAACTAGAAACAACGATGCTAATATGTTTATCTATACATATGAGAAAATCGTAGACCTTCCGTGACTGTACATAAATATTTTTGCAAAAAAAAGATGACGTGAGAATAAAAAAATTATAAAAATCATTTTGTTAAATTATGTATTTTTAATGGCCGGTGTGTACCAATGTCTTAATATTGTCTTTGTAAAAAAAATTGTCTTTGGCACTTGGCTAGGTTGCCATTCCTCCCTTACATACACAGATAAATGTTGAAAACACAATAAAAAATTAACGGGTAGTAAACTATTGTTCTTGCAGGAGTTTTTTTAGCGGCCGCATCACGTAGGTTATTGGTTTCAAGATCGTATTACTGAAAGAAAGATACGTGCATCGGTGCATCAAGATCGATTAACAGAATATAAATCTTTTTTTTTTTGTTTACTTAGAACTTTACAGCGCCACATTTCGAAACACATGTAGTTGCGGGGCAACACCTAGTAGAAAATATACTATTTAATGCAATTATACATTCAATAGGCTATTTGACTACATTAAAAATATACTATAAATTGTGGTCATTCCTATCAGATAATGGTGTAAAAAAACATATTTCACTTTATTTTAAACTAAATTATGTATATCTATTGTAGATTACAAGAAATAAAATTGAATAATTTTTACAATTTTATTTATAACAAAAACATCTTTGTTTGGTTGATGACTGGTGACTTCACACGCAAGTAAACAAAACAATACACAGATTATAAATCATGTGGATAAAAAAGAATAGACTATAAATATAAGAGATTATTTAATCTGTGCTTGTTTGTTTACTTGCGTGTGACGTCACACTTAACATAGACTGCGAAACAGCGTTTTTTAGCACCATTGTGGAAATTCAAACTTTAACTTAGATTTTTATTAATAATGGAGTAGACATCTCGGAAATAACAATGTAGTGTGCTTATTATGTGATGAAGAATCATAATATAAAACAAGTTTCAAAAAGGAGTCAAATACTCTATTTAGCTTCATAGTTCTTTGTATTTTTAATAATAAAAATGTAGTATTACATTGTTAGGAGCCGACTGCGTTAATTTCTCGTCGAGATGTTGGTTTATTTTCAGAGTGCGGTTATAAAACGGGCAGTTAATTTGACAATAAAGCAGGGAGGATAATTAACTATAAATAAATAGTCTCGTAATACCAAT
>CAWUHH010000575.1:0-12162 GCA_963921915.1 Hyposoter dolosus | reverse complement strand
GACTTGCTTCTATTGTCTATATACGTAGTAGCCGAGTTGGAAAGACTTTAGACTTTAAAACACTATGGGTTTGGTACACACAGTTCAAATACCGGTGTGTGCCAATGAGTTTTTAATAATAATAAGTATAATATAAAGTAGGACAATTATTTAAAGCAATATGAGTATGCTCTTGTCACATGTGTACCAGAACCAACGATATAATGATGGGTGGGAATCGAATCTCCGACTTCGGATACAACGCCAAAGGCGCAACCACTAGTCTACGGAGGCTGTGTTAATAAAAGAAAAATATACATATTTGTTTAACATATGCACCACTATAGTGCCTTGAAGAGCACGTTAAGTTGTCGGTGCTAGTTTTACTATAACAACTTGTAAAACTAACCATGGAGATGGACTAACCACTTGTTGGGTATAGACTCAGAATACCATGCAGTTACGACGAGGTGGGTATAAAACCCCACCGTTGAGTACCCGCGATAGTACATATTCTCTCATCGTTAAGCTGCTATGACTCGGCCCCACAAGCACAATATTAGATGCAAAAATCCGAACAATTTGAGCACATTAAAGGGTCCGGTTGCCGTGAGAAGTTGCCCGGTCACGCCTGGCCAAGGCCACGACCAGCGTCGGCCAGTCTGCCGGGCCAGCATGACCTCAGCCATCCGCATGCGGCTCGCGTCCTCCAAGCCAACCAATAAAACACAGTCCAACTTATCACTTCTCCTTATTGTCTCTAAATGTATTATCCTTTGTTCACACCATACGATTATTTTAACACCTTTATTTTTGTAGCACTAAGAGCTTTATTTCCTCTGGTTAAACCAGCATGAAATGTTCGTCGTGTTAGCGAATGATAAATGTAGGCGTCGTAATCGCATATCGGATCTCTCCGTTCGCACACGAATTAATTTTAATTTATTGGCGAGGCATCTACGGCGAGTATTTTGGGTACCTACTAAAAGGTACGTTCGTGTTTTAAGACTTCATTTAGGAATACCATTTAATTGTTTAAAGTATCTGATATGTTTGGGTCACGATCCGAACACATACCGATGTAGGTACCATTTGTTATTTATTTAGAATAGAATAACTTTAAAGAAAAACCAAGAATCATTAATATGGTTTTACCAAATCATTGCAAGTGCTTTTAAATTAAAGGTCGTTAGATGCTAGAGTTGGAACAAATATTTTTAAATATAACAACCAATAGATGATAATATAATAAATAATAATAGGTAAGGACTAGCTAGACTATTATCATATTTCATTTATAAAAGCGGTCCCAGTCTAGTGGTTAAGTCACTGCGCAACTGATAACAAGGTTAAGCAGATGACAACAAGGCCAGACCTGGGATGGGTGACCGCTTTATACAACGAGGCTATACTATCTTAAACATCGCAACAAGCTCGTTACTTGTTGGGTGTGGCCTCCGAATATCATCGGCGAAATAAGGACGGGTTAATCTCTCCGCTGAGTACCCTGAGGCCGTTTAAACGGTTCTCGGGAGCTAAAAAGGCACTCGTTTATTATTTTATCATTTATATAAAAAGCCATAATAAAAAGTAAATAAACAATAATAACAAAATAACAATAATCTTCCACTCTTTCAAAGGTTAGCCGGTAGAAAATGCCTAAGGTAAGTTCGCCTATGTACAATTTTATTTTGTAATTTTATGCAATAAAGTATTTTAAATAAATAAATAAAATAAATAACAATAATAGTAATTAAATATAATAAAATAGATTAGATAAAGTAATACACCAACAATAAAATAAATCTACAATAAAATAAAACAAAAAAAAATACATAGTGACACAGATACTTATCTATGTTAGCAATTTAATTAAACCGAAACATTTGAAAATGATTTAATAACACTTAAGTAAGATTTTAATGAAAATTCCTTAGAAAAATTCAGCTGATTTCCCTCAAAAACCATCAATCACTTCAAATCTATCAATGATTTTTTTAATTGTATATCTCTAAACTCTACGATTAACTTTATTATTGGTACCTCATGGATCTGAAAAATATTTAAATTAGACTTTTAAAAGTAAAATTGACTATTTGTTATGTTTAAAACCTAAACCAGGTTTATCCTAAACCTATATTTATTTATTTAAATCTTTATTGCATACAAAATGCAAAGGCGGACTTAATGCCGCTAGGTCTCTACCAGTCAAACCTTCGGGACAATAAAAGCAGTTAATAAGTAATCCTATTCTACATAATCAAATATATAAATAAATGTATTTTATCAATTTTGTTTCATATCAATATGATAGCGAAAAAACTGAAGAGCCTTAGTTTAACGAAAAGTTATCTAAAAATAAAACACAAAGAATAAGTTAAGTGCCTACACATTGGCAACCAGAAATGCAGTAGACTTATCATATTTAATTGAAAATTGCAGTTATATTATAGTTATGACTTAATCATGTAGAATGGCTGGCGAGCCGAGCCGTGACGAGCCATGACGAACCGAACAGCGCATAATGCAGTATTCGTTCTCTAATTAGCGGCATTTTTCCTGCACGAATCCGGCTTAAGGGGAAAACAACAACCACACAAACAATCCAATCAAGCTATTTCGTAGGTACTATTAGGTTTAAAAATATGTTTTGAAACTATCTGTTAAATCGTATGATATTTTTCAAATTTTCATGCTAAGATGCTAAATAAATTGTATAATGTCGTGGGGGAGCTTCGGTTGGCTTAGCTTTTTTCTTTACATTTAACGGGTATTTTGTCAATTTTAGGGGCTGTTCATTTTATTAGTACTATAAGTAATATAAAACTACAAAATTTTAGATTTGATTAACTTTATTTATTTATTTGAGCTGTCAGAATAACATATCTTTTATTATTATTATCTTTTATTAGACGGAGCTGTTACTATATAATATTAACAGATCGAAAAAAAAAACTTCATATTTTGTTCATTCAGAATAAATGTTGATAATAATTTCATTTAAGTTATAATTTTGGTAAAATTATGTAGATCAGTCTGAAAATGAGCATTCTTCTTTATACTTTTTTTGGTTTAAGATTACAGTTTTAATTCTTCTCATTTTCAAGGGATACCAAGACCTAAGTCTGTTATTGCAAAACATATTCATTTACACAAATCTGAGACTGGTTCAAGATTATATATAAAAGGCGTTCCCAAACTAGTGGTTAAGTCACTGCGCAACCGATAACATGGTTAAGCAGATGACAACAAAGCCGGGCCTGGGATGGGTGACCGCTTTATACAACGAGGCTATACCATCACACACACCGCACCAAGCTCGCCATTTGGTGCGGTGGACACTTAAGGTGTTGCACTCAGAAAATCCATCGGCGAAATCAGGTCGGGTTAATCCATCCGCTAGGTACCTTAAGGCCGTTTAAACGGTTAGGGATCCAAAAAGGCACCCGCGATGGTATATATTTTATACGTACAAATAATATTTTTGTGTTTTTCATGATCCTTTTTATTACTTATTTTGGAATTTACTTATTTAAACTTCAAAAAAGTCTTCTCAAATTAATATCCAAGGTCGTTAAAGGCTATAAGCACCTTAAGCTTGCTTATAAAGTATGTAAATGAAAATATGCGATCAACGCGAAATTAATGTAAGCCGAGAGTTTTAAGACGATGATGAGTGCAAAGCCTTGTTCGGCCGTTTAAGAACTTCAACTTATTCAAGGACTATATTTAAAACCTTTTATTTTATAGAAAGCCTTTGCAAATTATAACTTCGCGGAATATATTTGTTTTTAAAATACTTCGATAGCTCAGAGCTAGAATGGTTTATGTCGAATATTTATAAAAAACGTTTAAATCAATTTTATTAAATTAAAATTAGTTTTTCTGTAAAGTTTGCCAATAATATGTAATAATATTGTTGTTCCTGGTACACATAGAACAAGCCTAGAGCTTAGCTTGTGACCAAGGCATTGTGTGAAATGTTCTACCAATTATGATACAACTCGATTTTTTTTTTTTTTTTAAATTTAAAATTGGTCGAATATAAACAAAACTACTGAACGAATTGATGCAGAGTATTAAAGGAAAATTTTGTAACACCCGTAATAATATTTTGCGTACATGCAGTGGACGTGCAGTTTTAGTTTAGATCATATCTACCTACCTATATTAAATGTAATACATAGGAAAACTTTGTAACTAAATGTTAAAATTAAGTAACTACCAAAAACTTAATAAAAAAAACATAGACTATTCTTCCTCTGTGCCATACATTTTACGACTGATGGTGTCATGCATGGCAATGCTGAGTTGACTCCCGGGCGGTCACAATCCGGCCTGATTGGATTATAATGCTTTTACATTATGATTCCTATTACTACGTCACACTTCTGTATGCCTATTGCGAGTGTGACAGGGACGGCTTCTGTGACAGGTGATGTAAGGAATAATAATTACAAATCCCTCAATGCCTGTAGATGTTACTGGACAAGATATTTTATTATGGAATTAGCATAATTAATTATTTGTGAGTTACTTTATTTAAAGCAAACGTAAACGTATCTTAATAAATAATATCTACGACTGGCGTATTATAAATAAATACTATGAGTTAATAGCAATTGAGTTGATATTTCCTGGACAAGGCGATCACTTATCAGAGGGATGGTAGAATTAATACTGTACTTGCTAAATATTGGCAAATGAGCCGTGACAAAGTATATAAAAAAAAAAAATCTTAATAAATATATGTAAGATAATTTACACATATTGCTCTGGCCACAAACTAATCTCTAGGCTTGTACCAGAAACAACGATATAATACATTTAATATACACCCCGACTATGACAAACTATACAGAAAAGCGTACTTCTTATTCATTTTGCATGGGTGGGAATCAAACCCACGACCTCCGGGTACAACGCCAAAAATATAAAATGAATAATTACAAAATATAAACAAGTCAGGATGCTGCAGAGTCAATAGATTTATCTGTTGAAATTTATACTTCTATATTCTTTTGTTTCCTTATTTAAAAAAAAAACAGAGTATTGAACGAGTAAAGAACATTATTGGACGGTTATAAAACTCGTTGTCCCTATAAAAAAAAAATGGGATATATTAAAATGTAGTCTAAAAAACATTATTTACAAAATCACAATGATAATTTCTATTTATCGTGTGTGATATATCAACATCAGAATTAGTCCATCCTAACTAACTACGTGTATTGACCGATTTGGGACCGACGTGGGTGTCTAGTGATTTACAGTCAATGGTCACCACTTGTTATAGCTTTTTGATAACAGCACTAAAACAGCGTGCGATGTCGTCGACAACAATAGTTTGGATGCGCTGCCTGCATCAGCAATAATAAACTTTATGTTCTTCAATTTGAGAATTGAATTCTGATTAGTTTACAATTTGATGTTTTTTTTAGTAAGTACAATTTATGGACTTAAGATTTTTTATTTCCTATTATAAGATTCCTATTAATTTAGAAGGCTTCATGAATTCTATTGTTTAATGAACTTGTGATTTTGTTTAGGATCTTTTGATCTAATCGTGATTCATACCTTAACGAAATTAAAAACTTTATTATTTATATATGAAATAATTTCTTTTCTTTATTATTAATATTGAAAGTGTTATTTAACTTCGAAGATAATCGTCCAAGAATAAGAAAATAAGACATTTTTTTTTTGAAAAGGTATCCATAGCTCTAGCTGCTTATTGAGACTTTATATCCTAAAATAAATCCTCTCTTTGGATTCACTCCTCTAAAACTTTTACCTAAGTTGAAACTCTAGACTCATCACTTACAACTTAATAACCTTTCTTATAAATGCTCGCCGATTTTGCGTCTTTTGTAATTGCACGTTCTATATCTGGTTCGATATATTGTTATCTTACTAATTTTAAACTATACAGTAAAGTTATTATAGCTTAAAAAACAGGTCATGTAATTTCGGATGCAGTGAGTTGCATACATGATGTGCTGTCGAACTTATTGGAAATCGTCGAGTATTTTTATTATAATTTCTTATGAACCCATCACTTCTCATTAAAAGCCGTTTGGAGAATAACTTAACATCACTAATGTCCGGACACGAAATTTTATTGTTATTGCATTTTAATAATATTTCATTGTTTGTAACTTGTCAATGGATATCTCTCTTCCATTCTTAGTAATGAGGAAGGAAGCTTGTCTATGCCTTGCTTCATTGATATTTAAACTTAGAATGTCCTGAACATTTTTTGGTGATTAAAGTATTCCTTGTAACCTAACTATTATTGACCCTAACGAAATTGGAAAAGACTAACAATATATCTTAAGCCAACATAGTGGATACAGGAAATATTTCCATTTGACTGTTTTCCAAAAAAAACCTTGGACTCTCCAACCATACAGATTATATCCACCAGTCTGTATCTCTGTAGGTTCATAATCACAAGTTGAGCTCTTATAAAAAAAAACTGTAAGTTTTACAATTTTAATTTAAAATCAATATAAAAAAAAATAGTAAAAGTCCTCTAAATCCAAGATAGATATAAGTTATTTTGATCTTTACAAATCTGTTACATTTATTTTTATGTTGTTGAATTGTATTTTGAATGCTTGTGATCATAATAATTATGCTGATAAAACTTAACAAAGCTATCCAGTTACCCAAAACTATCAGCATCCTTAAAGTAACAAAAATAATAATAACAATATCAAGTAAGTATCTACCTAAGTACAAATAGGTATAGTATAAACTATAACATAACATTCCGCTTCTACAAGCTCCGCTGTCAGAATAGTAACGCGCGGTTGCTGCGATGTCGGCCTCTTTGATCCGATGAATCACAAGTGTAGCGTGACATATTTTGGGCTCACCGACTGCACGATGCCGAGTTTTGGCTAACGGTCAATGTTCAGGGTCATGGGCATATGGAATCTAAAAGATTAAGCAAGATTAACTGGCTCTTCTTCATGTATTTAAATGTCCTTAAGACTCTGACTCTATAAACAGTTATAGAAATTTCTGAAAGTAGATTAATGGTATTTGTTTTAAAGGCTTTCTGTTCAGACTCGTGGTTATATGGAATATAAGAGATCAAGCAAGATTAACTGGCTCATTTTCAGTTTATGTTTTCCAAATAATTATATTTACTCTCCGCTACCACGACATTGGTCTAAAAATCATTTGTCTTTGAGACCATATCCAAGATATCTGTTTCCCGAAATATTTTCAATTAAAAGACAAATTGAAATAACCATCGAAAGTTTCTTAACAAATAATTCTTCTACCATACGCTATATTTTGTAAGTTATTTCAGTAGTATCTCAAATGTGTGTCAGTATGAGGTCAACAAATAATCACCAGTAATCAGATACTTAAGTACCTAGTGATAATGAAAATTAAAGATTTAACTATTAATGATGAAACTATCATTCCTACTGTTCAATACGAGTACTAATAATGATGTTGTACTGGCCCTGTTATATCAGACAATATTATGTATGATGAACATAGTAATTCTATAAAAAGATAATTGGACTCCGGGGGTTGAGGACCTACAATTATTTCTTCAACAACGTGCATTGCCGTTATAAAACTGCTTTTATAATAATATAAAAAACACACACAATAATTTATTGAATCATTCACAAAGAAACTTAAGATTAATTATTGTAGATAACAGCTAGGTTTTTAAATGTCACCAAATATTAAACAGAAGCCATTTGTATAGAAATTAATTTACAACTAGTATCTAATTCTGAGAATCAGTTCGGTGTCAAACCATCACACTTGTGATATACAAGGCAGCATTACTGATTGCGATCATAATTTTAATCTTGATGGTGTGTTATTTTAAATTAAAAAACTAGTTGATATTTTTTTATAATAAAAGAAGACACAAGAAAGATATATGATATCAAATAAGTATGCTTATTAATTTTAATATATTAAAATAAATGTTGTAGTGTAGTAGCTAATATTAGATATTAATCGTTCTGTAATAAAAATTATTTCACCTGCCATAATTTAAAACCGAAGTTTATACATACGTTTCCGAACTGATGACAGATTATCAGAAAATATATTATTTTGTTTTAATTTCCTAAATTAATGTTATCCTACCATTCTGCATTTTTTATGATTATTTATTATTATGGTCCTACGATCTGACAAGATATTTTTGATCGTTTGTCAACTACATTCTATTTATTTAATTTAAATTCAATATATTTGGAATTATTGTAGAAAATCCGAGATAAAGATAAAATTAAATGATCATTTTCAGTATCTTTTATTACATCAATAGTAAAGTAAAGGTAATAGTAAGTTAATAAGAACGTATTGAACAAAAAAACAAATTAAGGACTGAAGTCAACCTTCAAATAAGTGATTTTTTAGAGAAGCACAGTATTTGACCTTATCTACCTGATGTTAAGCAGGCCTACAAAGTCCATGAATGGGGTCGATCAATAAAGTATTGTTTAACAATACTGATCGCTCTCAGTATGCTAATGAATATGTGCAGTAAGCGAAGTATATAAGCGATGCGGTTACGAAAAAGGTCGAATTTGCAATACGAGTCAATTTAAATAATATCCTCGCTGCTTTATCATCAAATCAACCGCCTGTTTCGTAACCACACACTGAAACGAGACTACCACAAGAAAATGAACTTATCTACATCGCAACTTATTTTAAGGAACAAATTGTGACTATAGAAGAAAGAACCACATAAAAAGGATATTTAAAGGAATGCTAATGAATAAACCTCCAAGGCCGTTTCAAATTTCAAGGAATCATTGTATATTTAATTACTACATATTACTACGATAAGTCACCATAGAAACTTCGTCACCTCTCTAGATATTACTAGAGATGTAGTAACAACTATAACAACAATATTCATACTCTTTTCCCTTTGCATTAAGACTCAAAGTACCTTACTTTAGATAGTTGTCGTTGTGAGATAATATGCTAATGTATTGCTATGAGACAATATAGCTCGATTCAATTGTACCTTGTTATCAATTGATGGATTATTATAACTGGTTTTGTGGATTAAAGCAGATAAAGTATTGATTTTACCATAACGAGGTTTTTCTACAGTAGCGTTAGATACGTATTATAAAAAAAAAACTTAATAGTTGACGTAGATGCATATTGAAGTTGTAGGTTTTGATTTGGGTGCTTATAAAATGTAATATGTACCTATTAGTATCGTTGTTTATCGTACACATAGTATAAGTCCATATAGCTTAATTTGAGACCAGAAGCCTGATTCTACTAAATCAATTGGATATAAGCTGGATATAAAACCGATTTTTTTTTTCCATAAATATTTCTTCCTAGTGAATTAAAAGTAAATAAAAAAAAAGTAAGTAATTAAAGTAAACAAAATAACAGTTAAATCGAGTTTAATAAAACGATAACAATTTTAATTTAGTAATCTATACAGTAATTCAAATTATTGGTTCATAATAAACTAGAAATACCGTACCTTAGAACATTAAATAGGAGTCTAAAAGAAACCTAGTCACAGACAAGGTAGGTAATTGTTTAAACAATTCCAATCTTTAACCTTGAAATAGCAAACTTTATTCAAAACAAATTGATCATAGAGTTCCTCTAGCCAGGTAACCCGTAAAATTACACGGTGGTTTTGCAACATACCAGGGTCTAGCTGACCCCGCAATCTTGACAATGGTCGGCGACCGAGGCGACGGGCGAGTGTTTTGATGAAATAATGTGTATAATGATGGGCGCCGGGCAGCAGCATGCTTGCTTACATAACCGCTCGTGACTTGCGCATTACGGTATCGAGAGAAAAATATGAACCCACCACCTGCGCAGGGACGAAGTTGGCGACATCAATAGCTTGGAAATATATTTATTTTGTAGAAGACGTACACGCCGAAATGATTAAATTGAATATTGAGAAAGTAATAATACAGACTTCTGGAGTTAAACATATACGTGGTGGACGAGTTGGTTAGACTTTGGACTTAAATACACTTAAGGTCCCTGATTCGAATCACGGTGTGTACAAATGAGTTTTTAATTAAAAAAAAAAATTACATTTGTTTGACAACACCACTATAGTGCCTCGGAGAGCACGTTAAGCTGTCAGTCCCGGTTTCACTATACCAACTTGAGAAACTGTTTATAGATGGGTTATTGAGTCTATTCAAAAGGTCGCGTCGAGCTAGCCACTTGTACGGTGTAGACTATTACCATTGGCTACGACGAGGTGGGATTAAAACCCCTCCGCTGGGAACCCTGGGGCTGTGTAGGCGGTCTCGGGCACCGTAAGGCACCCGTGATGATATGTATGTATGTGTATTCTAAGTTGCATTGATCCGCATTTTTTTTTGTAATTAATGTGCAATCACTTCCAAAACCTATATAACATTGTGTACAATTAATTTTGTTAATAAAAACTTGGTGATCCTTGAGGGAGGTGTCCAGCAGTGGACGCGTGAAAGGCTGGTAATCATATGATGATGATGATACCCAGCTATCAGCTATATAGTTTAGGAATATACCGGATATATATAGACAGTTTGGTAGGCATTCTAAATCAGGATCAATTCCATCAAGGATGGTTATAATTTAAGTAGAGTATATCCTGGTATCTTACGTTTTGTAATATATTATGCATGGTAAAAAAAACTATTAGCCATACCTAATAAAAAACAAAATTTGTTCTTTACTTTGATTACGGAGATCAAATATTTATTTACGTATGTAAAAAATACAATTGCCAATTTCTATTCCTAAATGTAGGTAATTGTTTTTTTTTATTTATTTATAAAATATGCATTATGTTTTCATACAGCGAAAGTCTGACTTGATTGTAATATTGCCACGCTCTAAATAGTACCTAATAATAGAAACTAATATCTACTTTTAATATAACATAGCCACGAGTATTTTCATACCTTTTCCTACATGTAATATTTAAATCTTAACTTAGCATTTAAATAACACTAACGTATTCATAATCATATAATAACAATATTTAAATTTAAATATACAAATTCACGCCAAGAAAATTCCGCATATATGGTAAAAGCAGTCTCTATGAGTGCACAGTATAATTGTAGTTGTCCAGTAAAATTAATTAAGAGAAAACAGTCAGCGACGTAAATATCTTTAATTTCAATTAACAGTTCAAAGAAGTCGATTCTAGATCACGCGATAGTCCGTCCCTGCGCACGCGCCGATCAATGCGCACTTCACGGATCGTCAATAACCTATAACTTAATCCTATCCACACAGCTATACTTGAGTAGTTTTAAGCCGTGTGTACTTCATAAAGCAGCCTTTTTTTTCTATCAGAAATTATTAGTTTAGTAGCTTTAAAGTCAATTTAATTGTTTGGAATTTTTAACGTATAATACAAAAATTAACCTTAGATAAAGACTTTGATTACCTACATAGCTTCTCGTACCTAAAGTAGGGTAGAGTCTACTTCAATAGGATATGTATATACCTACTGTGTAAATATTCTGAAGTGCTAAATGTTTGACTTTCAGATAATGCCCAATGGCATTAAGTCCATCTTTGTATTACATAAATAAAATTTTAGAAATCAATAAATATTTGAGCAACAATTGTAAATCACTGTCGTTCTTATTACACATAGAGCATTGCCTAGTATTTTTAAAAGTCCTCTAAGTATAGGGTTACATAGTTTGATCGTTACATAAATTATGTCGTCAGATTAAGATCATTAATAAGTTTAAAAAATTTAAAACATTCTAGAAAGTTTTTGTCGTTTTAAAATGCTACAAATAACTGCTCTATATAAATGTCTACTTTACGAGTAGTTCCGAGTATGAGTAGATCTATATAGGTAGTTGGTGAGTCGCGTCGATGGATCAAATACCCGTGATCAAGAACCTCCGCAGGTGTACGCCACTCTGGGATGCACTCATTTAATCTGTATTATCGAATCGAGGAAGTGTATTGTTTGTGGGCAGCTAAGGATTTGTTTTGATAACATCTTGTAGGACAGAAGAGAAGATCGCTTTTTGTCGTGTTTTGAATTTGGAATTTTGTTTATGTTTTTGATTAGGTTTGAGTATAGTTTGAATTAAGAAACTCCACGTTCTAACTTTAAATATTAAATTTATTGTAGGCAGGTATCCAGTAGGTCGCTTGGGAAATATAGGG
>CAWUHH010000574.1:0-21236 GCA_963921915.1 Hyposoter dolosus | reverse complement strand
AAGTGGGCAGGAAAAGGATTCGCGAATGCGAGCGTCAAAAAACATCTAAACGTTGTTTTTATAATAAAGTTATAAAAAAGTTTTTTTTTGGAAAAAAAGAACATGGAGGTGTAGATTTTATTTACTCGATCCTAATTACATAATTTCTTTATAAAAAATATGTTTAGTTTTAAAATGAGAACTAAAGTAATATTTTTGGATTCATAAATCAAACTTTGGGTGTCTTTTCAAAAGTTAATATATTTTCTATAAAAATACTATCTAATTAGGATCTCGTAAGTAATATTTACACCTCTACGTTCTTTTTCATTAAAAATAAACTTTGATATCACTGAAATCAAAATTTAGACGTTAACGTCCAAGTTAGAGATCGCGAAACCTTTTACTGGCTTCTTAAGCCTGCATAGAGCAAAAAAGTTAAATCACCACACACGGTTTTATCCGATTTAAATGAAAAATAATAAACTTATGTTATAGTACCACAGAGAATGTTGCCACGTTTAAATAATATATAAGAAAATAAAATAATATATAATTTTCCATTAAAAAGTATCTAAATTTAGCGGAAAAGGCTAGTTTGCGCTTTGAACATTTTAATAACTTAACGGTAGCATTTTATCTCAACATTAATTCAAAAGTATTCTCAAATGTCTATTTACTATCACCATGGATATTTGCAACATTCATATTTTTGTTCCTAATATTTTAAATAATTATTTTTTTCGAAATAAATCCCAAATCCGCCATACATTTTAAATATTACGCGATGTTCTTCCTGTAGACATTATTAAATAGGCACTATATTGTATAAGTCGGCAGATATATAAATAATAGTGTTTATTTATTTATATCATTATTGTGATTGATTGGTACATCTTAAATAATATTTATACTACACCTGCTCGGAAAGTAGGTTCTTACTTGCGTAAGAATAGGTCAGAAAGTACGTCTTTGTAGTCGTACAAATATGCGGGAAGAAAAAGTGTATGAAAATCCATTGTTAACGTGCTTAAGCGGGAGGAAAAAGTATATGAAAATTCATTGTTAACGTGCTAGTTTTTTTTTAATTTTTTTTCTTCAATTCTTCCAAATTAGGAAAGGCAAGGGTTCAAAGCCATACAGCCTAGTTTTTTTTTACAAGTTCGAAATTTTAATCAAAATAAAATAAAAGTATTGGTTTATTGGCTGTTTACTTTCTTTGCATTTTTGATTTATTAAGTTTTAACAACTGTAATAATTTTAATATAAACTTTAATTAATAGAGATTTTATTTTTTATTTTCCTCGTAGGTGTAGTATAAAGCACTATGTATCACTCGGCGAGAAAGTGCGATTCCTAACTCGAGCGAATTAAGGCCCTCCGCTTCGCGTCGGGCCTCAAACTTCGCCCTCGTTAGTAATCGGTGACTTTCTCCCCTCGGTGAACAATGTACTATTATATATTATATTTAAGCAATTACTTGTTATTGAGTAGCGTTAATGTTTTCTTTTCTTACTGTGTTTATGGGTGGTCGTTTAAAGTTTATCTCAAAGCTATTAAAGGGTCAAGCATTGTATTCTGTATTGTTTAACGCTATTTATTTATCTTATGTTACCGAATTAGAGAATTTATTGCACAGATAAATATACACAGGCAAACTGAATTTTCTAGTAGCAAACATTTCAAAAGGTGAAGTTGGTTAGGGTGCAGAAGGATTTTTAGGTGTTATTAAAATTATTCGTTACAATAACATACGTACCTAAATACATTTATACTACTTATGTAATACAGTGTACTTTTTTCTGTTACAGAATTGTTAAAAAAAAAATTAACAATAAAGTTTTAGACAAAAGCTATTTAAATAATAATTACAATTTAGTATTTCCGGTGTTTTATTAGGGAGTTAATATTCACCAGAATCTTTCGGCAGATGGCATTGTGTTTTTTGTCTGCCGCCAATTTTAACACCAAAATTAATCTTTTTCCTGTCAAATAATACTTTAAAAGGTTCCGAGTATTGTGAAGTTTTGGATATAAATACTTGTTTTCTGTCATTGTATTTTTTTGCCTTGCAGCGATATTCTTTTATATCATTGTATCCTTTAGAAAGATGTCGAAAGTTTTAAGACTACCTGTCTAATACTGTATTCAATTAAAGTTGAAGGTTTACCTGCTCATTTTGTAGCAATAAGTTACGATAATAAGCTTTTTTTTATAAGATTTTGACGACTCCATTCAAAAAACAGCTAGCTCAATCTTTGTTTTGGTCTCTGTCACTTTCATTTGATATGGTTTAGGCTAAACCAGCAGGGTAACCACCGACTCCGATACCGTGAGATCTCGTTCGAGTTGAGATCGAGAAGGATGTTTTTGGTACTACGAAAAGTGAAACATCGTTATTTGAATTAACCACTGCATAAACTGCTCGAGTACCTAATTAATAACAACAAAATATATATAATATTACGAAGTTTGTAAATATGATTTGTATGAAATGACGTCATATTTGATCTCAACTCGAACGAGAACTCACGCGATCGGAGTCGGTGGTTACCCCCCTGCTTTAGCCACAACGTTTCTAAATAGCGAGACTTTAGTGTTATCGCTTGCTATATGTGCTTTATTTTGGTTATTATAACGAATTGGTGATACAATAATAGAGAATATTGGTTCGGAAGGCAATCCCATGACGCGTTCGGTTTCGTAATAGAATTTTTTAGACGTTGAAGATAAAAACGTAATTAAATTAACTTTTATACGTCATAATGTCACCAAATGGAAAACAAACTACCGAATGACGAATTTTCTAACAATTGTTACAATTTGTTGTTGTTTTTGTTTCGTTTCAATGGTGTGATGGATGGGGCAACTGATTGTATATTGATAGTATTGGTTGATACCATGAATATTTAACCCATTTTTTTACTCATTTATTTACTCCACAATGTTTTTTAATTTTATTATTAAAGCCTAATTTAAATAAAAAATTTCATTCAAATCCTCCTTTGCTGAGCATGTACCCAAAATACTTAAAGCATTTCCCCTCTGAACCTCCAGCGATATTCGTTGGAAAAAGAAAGATCTTGCACGTTGGTCTCTATTAATAATTTTCCAATAGTGCGTCCAAATTTTTTTGCATCTGGAGACCAAGGCCCAAATGTTTCCCGTTTTTTTTTTTTTATTTATTTATTTTAATTTAGCACTGGATACAAGTCCACCGGCCGTTTTTCAAATTAAAATAACAAGTAGATTTTTTTTTACTGGAGCACGGCATGATTTTATATCTGCCATATGGTAAGCAGCTCTATAAAATCCCCATGAATGGGTCGATCAATACATAGTCATACACATACATACATACCATCACGGGTGCCTTTCGGCGCCCGTGACAGCCTAGACGGCCCCAGGGTACCCAGCGCAGGGGTTTTAATCCCACCTCGTCGTTGCCGATGGTATGAGTCTACACCGAACAAGTGGCTAGCTCGTCGCGATGTTTTGAATAGATTCAATAACCCATCTATAAACAGTTTCACAAGTTGGTATAGTGAAACCGGGACCGACAGCTTAACGTGCTCTCCGAAGCACTATAGTAATATATAGTCGGTTACAAAATTCGTCATTGTCGCCGTACAAAGACGAATTCGATACGAGTCTATATTATAATATCTTCGCTGCTTTATCGTCAAATCAACCGCCCGTTTCGCAACTGTGCCCTGAAAAGAGGCTACCACCTCGACAAGAAACCGATGCAATAGTCTCCTGAAAACCGGTGAACCCATATACTAAAACCGAACTGGTAACGAGACTTTCGGCTAGCTAATCTCGCAGCCACGCCATCGTTGGAAACAGATAATGCCCCTCAGGCTCCCTGTATTGTCAGTCAAAAAAAAAATTAAAACGAGACCGGTCGGACGGCCTATTGAAGTTATAAGAGATCTTCCCCCTGCTTATTAATATTATATATTAGTATATAATATTATATATTAGTATATAATATTATATATTAGTATATAATATTATATATTAGTATATAATATTAGTATTATAAAATAAAACATAAAAAAATCTTACTTTTGATGAAATGGTAATTTATTTTGAAAATGTTTTTTTTTGCATTCCTATCTAGTTTTAGTTATATCATGTTTATTTATTTATTTAATGCTTACTACATATTACATATACACAAATATTAGTAAATACCCATACTCGAAAAACTTACGTTACGATACACAGCTATTATTTATTTATCTACTCTATTCATGGACTTTGCAGGACTACCCTGCTAAGTCTTCAATCAAATAGAATACTGACTCAAAAGGGGAGAAAAAAAAAGATTGCCATTTGAAATATGCACCTGCATCAGTCGATGTGAGATTGTGAAATAAGCATAAAAAAAGTGTTGAGATTTTGCAAACTTATAGATTTAGAAATATGATGGCTCTAATTTCGCTTAGACAGGCATATTAGTTAATATTCGCATTAATTTATATATTTTATGTATGTATGTATCATTACGGGTGCCTTACGGCGCCCGAGACCGCCTAGACGGCCCCAGGGTACACCCAGTGGAGGGGTTTTTAATCCCACCTCGTCATAGCCGATGGTATAAGTCTACACCAAACAAGTAGCTAGCTCGTCGCGATGTTTTGAATAGACTTAATAACCCATCTATAAACAGTATATATTTAATTAATTTATAAAATGTATACACAAAATAAGATACAAAGATTTAGAAGGTAAGAGGTATTAAATTATTTGTATTGAATTTGAAAGTGTCTGGAAATAAAGTGTATTCGTATTGGTCTTAACTTCAAAAGCGGTTAAATAAAACAACGTCGCTTGTCATTAAAGTAATAGTTTTCTAGCAAACCATAGAAATTGCACCATATAACTGTAGGAAAATCACTCGGGAGTGGGGATACATTGCAGTTTATATTATACCCCACAGAGCGACAGAGTCATTCGTTCAAACGTACTGAATGAGACCGCGATACGTTCCTTTAACCTAGTACCTATATTTTATTCGTTATTTTTCACTGATTTATTCGCGTTTTTTTTTTTGTGATAAAGAAAAGTTTTTTTTTTTGTGTTTTGAATGTGTTTTGTTTGTGCATTTAGTGCAGTGTTTTGATCCAGATTTAGAATTCTGGAATTGTTTAAGTTTTGGCAATAATGTCGTTGTTATGGATGGCTACTTTTAGTCTTGGGCTAACTGTTGGAACTACTTATGCTGTTGTTAAAAGGTATTTTTTTTAATTATTTATTATGACTTGGAAACAAGTCCTTCAGCCAAATTAAAAGGTATTTATTGTTTACGTGTTGCTACTACCCGTTTGAGTGTAGTTTGCCGATGAATTTTATAAAAAAAAATATATAAAAAAAATGCGAAAACTTGCCCGCGGATATATATAAGTAATATTATTTTTCTTTCTCTAAAATTATTCACTTTTTAATATTTGTTTTTTCATATTTGGGTAATTATTAAATAACCGGCTAAATCATGAAAGGAGACTACCACCGACAAGAAATCGATGCAGTTGTCTCCGCAAAACTGGTGAACCCACCTACTAAAACCGAAACATGGCTAGGACACTTGACGGTTTTTATATCTGAATTGGGGTCGGCCTAAATGGAAAAACCGTCAAGTGACCTAGCCATGTTTCGGTTTTAGCCCGTGGGTTTACCAGTTTTTCGGAGACAACTGCATCGATTTCTTGTTGAGGTGGTTGTCCCCTTTTAGCTACGGTTACGAAACGGACGTTGATTTGACAATAAAGCAGCGAGAATATTAAATTAAACTAGTAAAGAAAATACATCTTTGTTGCCGCCCGTTTCCTAACCGCATCATTTAGCCGGCATGGTTAGAGCGATCAATATTGTTAAACAACAATCTTTAATCGACCCTATTCATGGACTTTGTTACTATCAGGTAGATACAAAGTCATACCTACACACTCACCTACTTTACAATAATATAAGGTATTTACTTATTTTATTTATGCTTTATTGCATACAAAATTCTCTACCAGTCATACCTTCGGGACAATCAAAGCAGAATTAAGTGAGGTAGGTGCAATACTGTAACAGAGTTTAAAACACAAAGTGTTTTTTTTTTATTTTTTTATATTGACTGTAGTTATTCATTGTAGCAACCAATGGTAGGGGTGAGAGACTTTCTTTGCTTAAATATCTAAAAACTATAGAACAATAAATATTATAGATTTTGTTTAGAGAAAAGATTGTAAAAATTCTTAAAAGGTTCAGGTAAAAAAATAATTAGTAAAATATTCAAAAGAACGTGATATTTTTTTTAAATTTAACTCCGTTTTTAGGTATAATCTTAACGGAAAAAAAAACTATTACCTACAAAGTACAAATCGATATTTAAATAGTGTTTGTAAGGATTGATTCCTCGTACGGCCCACTTTTACGGCCCACTTTTTATTTTTCCTTCTACGGCCCAAAACTTGTTCCTTATATGACCCATTTTTATATTATTTAATTTATATTCCTCGTACGACCCAAAAGCTATTCCTCCTATGCCCCAAATAATAAAAATAGGTTTCTATTCCTGCTACGGTCCAAAATTTGTTCCTTATTCGACCCAACAAGTACAGTCAAAGGCAAATGGCCTTAATTATAAAAATCCATGGTGCTGTTTTTTGCCACTCACCACACGGAAAACAAATCATATTTAAACAGACAGATACACAGGTATTCTAGCGTATGTTTTCCAGAAGTGTAGATAGACAAATAAAAATCACTTTATATTTAACAATCTGTTTAATAATAACAAGGTTTAATCACAATCAGTTCAAATATAAAATTCAACATTTAAGTATGTACAATGTACAATTTAAATTAGCCTAATATAATTAGTTTTCAAATTGATGAAAACTATAAATATCTCGGTATTTATGAACATGGTAAACACAATTATAATGAAATGAAACAAAGTATTAAAAGTGAATATTGTAAAAGAGTAAAAAAAATATGCAAACTAATTTAAATTCAAGAAATCTTCTTAAAGCTATACACATACGCAATTCCAATTATATTGTATTCCTTTGGTATTATTGACTACACTTTGAAAAATTTACAGAATCTGGATATCAAAACACGAAAAATTTTAACAATGTTCAAAATTGGTTAAAGGTAGTGAAATAGATATCATACAAACACTTCCAATATTTACAAGCATAAAGACATTACTTTATAATGCTCGCCATAAACGACAGGCGACAGAAAAAAAATGTTACTACGAGTATATAGAATTATAAAAGAAGCAACATATCATCAGCTCTATGTCAACAAACAAAAAGTGATGCCTATTGAATTATTATTAATATATACATTTTTTAAATTTAAATTAACTTATTATTAGGTATTAAAAATGTATATTTTAATAATAATTCAATAAAATTGACAAATTTTTTCTAAACATAAAGCTAATGATATGTTGCCACTTTTATAATCCGATATAGTCATATTAATTCTTTCTGACGCCTCTATGTCTTTTGGATGTCTAAATCGACTTGTCCCAACTCCTTGTAATATTTGTTCCCTGCGAGCATTTTGATATTTAGCGTCGTCACTAATCAATTTCAAAAATTGTAAAATGTTCATTTTTTTTGAATTTGAAAATTGACAATCGCTTTTGTCGCCGCTCATTTAGTAACTGATTATTTAGCCAGCAGTGAGAGCGATCAATGCAGTTAAACGATCATTTCTTAATCGACCCCAGCTTTGGATTTTGTAGGCCTGCTTACTATCAGATAGATATAAAGTCACGAGCCGTGTTCCAATAAAAAGGAAAAAAAAAAGTTGTCAATAAAACACCACCGTTGGGTAACCCTTAGGTAGGCGGTTTCTGGGCCGTGATGGTACAAAAACTTACAAAGAGATCGTCTTCTATAGTAATACTCCAATAATATGCATTAAAGCATCTTTCCCTAATAGCATTTATTTCTCACTTTGTAATGGAAAAGATTAAAATGCTTTTAGCAACGTCTTTCTTCTTCGCATCGACGGAGTATCTAGGTCAGAAGAAGTTAACCATTTAAGTCGGTATTTGATGTTTAAGAAGTTTCAACAAGACTCCCATTTTCTTGGAACTTAAATTTAACTTGGAACTTTTAATACTTTTAACACATGGAACCAAATGTTTCAAATAAAAAAAATGGCTTACCCATACAATATTTAGAAACACACAAACCTCCCATATAAACACATACATACACACCAAGCATCACATAAAAATATTATATATATTAATGTAAACAATGAAACAATTTTTATGGTCCTATATGTTATTTTACAATAAAGACTTAAATGTACTGTGACTGCGATTTTTTCCTGAAAACAAATACGTAAATACATATTAATGATTTTAATATTACTAGTTTGTATGGAGAAGGCATATTTTTTATTGGAGTACAGCATGTAATTTTGTGACCACCTGATAAGTAATTCTAGAAAGTCTATGAATAATAATAATAATAAATACCATCACGGGTACTTTTTAGCTCCCGAGAAACGTTTAAACGGCCTCAGGGTACCCAGCGGAGGGATTAACCTAACCTGTCCTCATTTCGCCGATGGTATTCAGAGGCAACACCTAACAAGTGTCGAGATTGTTGCGGTGTGTATGATGAAATAGCCTCGTTGTATAAAGCGGTCACCCATCCCAGGCCGGCCTTGTTGTTATCTGCTTAACCTTGTTATCAGTTGCGCAGTGACTTAACTACTAGGCTGGGGCCTTTTTATGAATAGGTCGATGAATACATTGTTGTTTAATAGAATTGATCGCACCGACTATGCCATTACGAGTTTGCTTTAATATCCTCGCTGATTTATAATCAAAACAACGGCCCGTTTCGTAATAATACCCTGAAAGAGACTACCACCTCAATAAGAAATCGGTGCAGTAGTCTAATGAAAACCGGTGAACCCACAGACTAAAACCGAAACATGACCAGTTATATTGATGGTTTTAAAATGGAATAGCATCTGCTCTTTCACCTTCAATCTAGAGCCCTTTAAGCGAGGCGAGAATAAATATGTCAAGGTTTTACTCTGTGGGTTCACCGGTTTTTAGGAGATTACTGCATCAATTTCTTGTCGAGATGTTAGTCTCCGTTCAGTGTGCGGTTACGAAATGGGTGGCTGGATTGACGATAAGACAGCGAGTATATTAAAATATATTCGTAATGCAATTCCTCTTTGTCGCCGCCCATTTCGTAAACGCATCATTTAGCCGGCATAGTGGGACCGCTCAATGTTGTTTAAGAACAATTATTGATTGACCCCATTCATGGGCTTTGTAGGTCTGCTCACCACCAGGTAGATACAAAGTCACATGCCGTGCTCCAATAAAAAAAACGGACTAACCCCCATATTCTATGTCCTGTTTTCCACCTCACTTTAACTTAAGGAACGGTTGTATCTTTCCACCAAATATCAAATCAATGAATCTATATCATTGAACGAGATAGATTTTCCTTGGGTGAAAAGTGCAACTGAGGATATAACTTATATAACGTGGGTTAACATCACTTACAACTCTTGATTAAGGATATTCGTAGACTTTACATGGTCATTTACCATCAGGTAGACGTAAAGTCACAATAATATTTTTTGCTTTAGTAAAAAAATGTTTCATAATGTTTTAAAACTAAGGTTTATTTAAGCTAAGTTGATCTGACCCCACATTCTATTCAGTGGCGTAGCTAGGTAACCAAGGGCCCTGGGGCAAATCAAAATATGGGGCCCCAAGGGTATCTAAACTGGTTTGGTTTTATCAAATTGATAACACTGCCAATCCACAGAAAGAATTTAGGGAAATTCCCTAGGTATGACTCTCGAATTTCTCTCAACTGAGTAGCCGTGATTAAATTCGGGTCGCACCCTGTCATATTTTGAAAATGGGAGAAATTTTCAAAAGTTCAGTTCGATCAAGATTTTCTGGTAAGGATTCGAGGGGCCCCCTGAGCTTGAGGGCCCCGGGGCACTGCCCTGCCAAGCCCCTGGGTAGCTACGCCTCTAATTCTATTTCTTATAACGTGATTGTTAGATTGTCTAATTAACGATTTCCGCTTTTAGAGCTCTCTCCTCCTATCAGAGTAGTGAATCACGCAGCCACGCCACCGTTGGAAACAGATAATGCCCCTCAAAAAAAATCAGAGTATTATTTTAACCTTCGCTGATTGGAGGAGAGAGCGCTAATAACGGAATTCGTTATTTTGATCATCTAACATTATAAGAATCAGAATGTGGCCGCTAGTGCTACGTATTTTTTCCATTTTTTGATTCTTCTGTCAGTGTTCAATAAAGCGGCCCTATTGGTTGTTGCTCACGTATACGTATACAAATACGTTACGTTGATACAATGCGCAAACACATGGTAGAGCCTCTGTAGTATAGAGTTTTGTTCGGTGATAGCTTACAAGTAAATGAAAGAAAGAAAGAAATATTTATTTATCAGTAATTTGGCCTATATACAATAACTGAACAATATAAATATAACTAGTTTTAAAGTTGGATATAGGCTGAATATCAGGTGGTGTTCCAACCACTGCACTAGGCATGCCTGTGTCGCAGTGGTCGGCGAATTGCTTCGGTTGATATGTTGATGAATTTTTAGAACAATGTCAACGCGATTATATAAAAGTATACAATTCTTCTGTGCTATTTACCATAAGACGGATGTAGAATCACAATAATATGTTTTGCTTAATAAAGAAAAAAAAATCGTAAGGTTTTAAAACTAAGGTTTAATTGAGCTGAGTTAGGGCTGGAGTTACATATTTTTTCCATTAGTTTTCTTTCGTTTAAATGTCACAACCGTCTCGGACGTCGCGGAGGGCGGTACTGTCTAGGTCTATGTATACCTAGCTAGATATAGCGTAATGGTTCATCTGGTTGTGACGTTTTCGTTCATCAATCACAACGTTTCTTTGACATTTGAAATTCTAAGGGTTTTTTTGTAGTAAGTGATATTATGTTAGCGTGAAAGATATTTTTGGGGTCGCGACTTTTCAGTGGTGTTCTTCAGTGTTTAATAACTCTTTTTTTTGTATAGCTTTTCTGAAACTTTTTTAACCTTTTCTACTATACAGGGTGACTTTGAAAATTTGTATCATGGGCTAATATATGAGGCTCTTTAGATTAAATCAAACAACTTTTCAACATCCGTGGAACCACGTGTAAAAAATTGCCTTCTCCATACAAACTAATACATACATTCATACATATCATCACGGGTGCCTTACGGCGCCTGAGACAGCCTAGACGGTCCCAGGGTACCCAGCGGAGGGGTTTTAATCCCACCTCGTCGTAGCCGATGGTATGAGTCTACACCGAACAAGTGGCTAGCTCGTCGCGATGTTTTGAATAGACTCAATAACCCATCTATAAACAGTTTCACAAGTTGGTATAGTGAAACCGGGACCGACAGCTTAACGTGCTCTCCGAGGCACTATAGTGGTGTTGTCAAACAAATGTACATATTATTTTAATTAAAAACTCATTGGTACACACCGGGATTCGAACCAGGGACCTAAGTGTTTTTAAGTCCAAGGTCTAACAAACTCGGCCACCACGTATATAATATCTCTTCAGATCAAATTAAACAACTTTTTCTGTGGAACCATGTGTTAAAAATTGCCTTCTCCATACAAACTAATAATGTTAAAATGGCCAATTTATATGTATTTTTGGAAGCCATTTTTTTTTAATTAGCGATATATTTAGCTGGGATGGAGGCCTCTGTAACTTCGCTAAAATGCAGTGATAGCCTCCTTTCCGGGTGCGGCTACGAAAGCGTCGTTTAATTCAACCTTTTATTTTTCATTATCAGGATAATCTTACATTTAAATGTAAAAATATAAAATACTGAAAAAAGTCAAAATAAAATACAGACTTCTCTGCCATCTAGTATTAGAAACTAGGATTTTTAACTTTACTCTAATATAGAGTAATAAAAAGCAATGCACATAGAGGCCTTATGTGTACACATAAGTAAAGCTCAGTGGTTGGTAAATTTTTTTTTATATGTAGGACAATTTACACATATTGCTCTGGTCACAAACTAAACTCTAGGCTTGTACTATGTGTACCAGAAGCAACGATATAATACATATTATATTTTATAAACTTCCTTTTTTTTGCCATGGGTGGGAATCGAATCCATGACTTCCGGATGTCTTTGCTCAAAAGCGAGGATCGTGGTTTCGATTCCCGCCCATCAGGATTTTTTTCATGGTTTTTTATCTTTAAAATTTTAATTACAATATTAGTATAGATAAGTTTTACTTATTATTATTAAGGTGATGAAATTCCTTGATAATTCTAGACTTATCTTCAAGGTAATATATTTAAATAGCGACCCGGTACAAGGTTATACCCACGAATAGTCTATTATAGAGAAAACTAGTGAATTACGTACATAGAGTAGACAGGCTAAGTGAACTATGTGCGTGATTTTACTCGGATATATATATCGTAGTAAAATATTTAGAAATGAGCGTTTGGTCTATAAAAATCATATTCATAACGCAACTAAAATTATCTTAAGATTTGACAATATCGCTCGTATTTTATAACATCGTAAGATAAAATATTATAGTACTTTTACCGTGTGCAATGTGTCCTTTAATTTTATGGCGAACGATATTTTATCTTAAGACTAGCTGATCTGCTCAATTTCATCTGCGTAACTTTTTCCGCACTCAAAAGGAATAATTTTCCCCCGTTTTTGCAACATTTTTCATTGTTACTACGCTCCTATTGGTCGTATCGTGATGTTATGTAGTCTATAGCCAGCCTATACAACTGAGATAAGCGCGTTCAAGCCAACAAAGTCTTCAGCTTTATAATATATTAGTATAGATTTCGCCAGTCACCTTCTAGTATTACAATTTGGCTGTTAGTCGCAGTATTTTTGTGTTGGTAATATATTTTATAATAATAATAAAAATATTATTTTAAGTTTATGACAAATAGTAGTGACGAAATACTGAAAATGCGACACGGGCGGTTTAATTAATGCGTCAGGCAGCGATGCCTTATTGACAATTAAAATAGACTCGTAATGCAAATTGGTCTCTGTCGCCTCTATTTCGTAATAGCATCATTTAGCCGACATAGAGAAATCGATCAATCTTGTTAAACAACAATGTATTAATCGTTCTCATGGACTTAGTAGGTCTGCTCCAGATACAAAATAAGATGCCGTGCTCAAAAAACTCATTTTAAGTAACTGGAGTTTTTAGGTTATCAATGTATTTCCACGGTCAAGGGCGGGCGGGGCTAAAAAACAAAGCACGGAATTCTACTAGATAGAATAAATTTTGCCTGTCTATTTTTTAGGTCTGTGGTTGCTAGTAGGTATCACAGTAAGTAGGGACCAATTAACCCGAGACATCTACAATTGTCGGGAATTACACCGAAGGACAGGTTTGCTCAATTGTTCTTGAAATTTGTTATTTGCTTGGTTGGAGATTGGAAGGAATACCCCAGTTTTGTAGTTTTTGGGCACGTATAATTGAAAGTACCTTTTTTGCTTTATGGTTATTTAAAAATATTTATGTCAGTGTCAAGGTTTATAAGTTTTTGGCAATATTATTGCCAGTGTCAAGGTTTATAAGCGATCGTATAAAAGTATACGATTCTTCTGTCAGTGTCGAGTAATAATGAGTAATTCTTCTGTCAGTGACAAGTAGTATAGAATTTTGTACGGTGATAGTTTGTAAGCAAATGCTAACTCGATCATATAAATGAGTAAAATGCTTCTGTCAGTGTGAAGTAGTGTTGATTTTTGTACGGGGATTTATAATAATAATAATAACAATAGTAACTGGGAACGCGATTGTAAAATGTACATGATTTTTCTGTCAGTGTCAAGTTGTATCATTGAGTTTTGTTCGGTGAAATTTTATATGTAGATGAATAGTATACGATTCTTCTGTCAGTGTCAAACATATAACATATTATTATAAAAAAACATTGACTCCCCTCTATTCGGAAGATAGTCATGAATGTATAAATAAAAAAGAAGTAATATTTGCATTCTTGTAAGCTTCCATGAGAATCGCTTCCTTATCATTTAATTCAAATCCTGGGCACGTTTTAAAAAATATTTAAAGTAAATAAACTAAGTAAATAATAAACTGTCGCATATAGATAAGTAAGATATCTGCAATGATGTCTTATCTGAATGAGGTACTTAATATATTTTTAAATATATATTTAATACTGAAAAATCTTTCTTGAAAGACGTGTAAAAATTTTTGTGTGTGTGAATCTTTAACTCTGTGGTGTGTTTTAGTGAACCATGTTAGTTATTTTCAATGATAATAGTGATGGTTAAAATTTTTTTTTTTTTTAATTTTTTCTAGTATATGTATGCAAAGGCGATGCCTATGATTATACAAAATGGAAAAAATATGAATAATTAACATTTAGCACATATCAAAAATATAAAATATTGGTTCATTTATTTTATGAATAATGAAAAGTTTAATACATAAAAAAAAAGTATTTTGTTTTACTGCCTGTGAGGCGATAAGTAACTTTTCTTTCTTTCAAATATTAATAAAATCTAGATTATACGTTAATTAGTTTTTAATTTGAATCTCTAATTAAGAAAGATTGAAAGAGTTTCATTAGTGAAAAGTGTCGAATTCGGGGGTTGCAAACCCTAGGCGGAGCATAGCAACTCCTCAATCGAAGTAGTGCCTTTGAAGAGTTAGATTATTCTGGGTCCCAAACCCATAGGATATTAATTAGATGATCAGCCACCCATGGGAGTCTATCTAGGGCTATTTTACAGAGGGGTGCTGAACCCCACCCATTATATTATACTCTTTGATTTTTACGGGATTTAATGGAATATATAATGTAGGACTTAGTATTTCGCGGTTGTAAAACATGATTGCCTCATTGAATTTATTTTTGTGTGTCCTACGTATAATTTAGAATTGGTAACCCAACATCCTGGGGTGGACTGGGAGATTATTCTGGGGTGGACACGGCCCCCCTCTATATACATCCATTTAGCCACCTATATAAACTCGGATATACTAAAGAACGAAATGTACTTGCGTTTTCATTAACTTTTTGTGAACATTTCTGTCAGTTTTTATGAACTTTTGTGGAATTGGCGGAAGGTTAAAATAAAAAGGAATCCACTCAAGATCAATGTCATATGATAAGGAAGCAATACTGGTTGATTGTGTCTGATAAGCGTGCACATCACGATACTGTGTATCGATAACCTTGCAGGGCATATTGCACGTGCACTGCATTTCCCATGTGAATAATAAATTAAATGCTATTTAATTAATTTAATGAGTATCTAATTATTCATGAGAATTGTTACTAAGTTTTTATTTTGAATTCTATTTTTATAGCGATATGGTCTTATTTTCGACTTTTTAATTTACTTTACTAATATTATAAATAAAAAATATTTGATTGGTTCGGAAAATCCTTTTTTTTTAATATTATCAATAATACAAAAGTATCTATTACAACAGAAAGATTTTAAGTTACTTTTTACCACTTTTACCGATTTTAAAAATAAGTTTTAACCGTGAATTGAATACCATTTTATTGGTATTTGGGTGGGACTTAAAACGTAATTAGGTATAATAACTATTACTTCGCTAGATCGAAAAAAAAACAAAGACAGTGCTATTTTTTAAATATTTTTTTTATGTTTACCTAATTCTAAGGCCACTTCCTCAAATATAACTATGTCAAATAAAAATACACATCTTTTACTAGAAGAGACTTTTACCAAAAAAATTTAGTATTATATTTTTTTTATAATACATACATACATAGATACAGCCACCTAGACAGCCCCAGGGTACCCAGCGGAGGGGTTTTTAATCCCACGTCGTCGTAGCCGATGTCTATACCGAACAAATGGCTCATCGCGATGTATTGAATAGACTCAATAACCCTTCTATAAACAGCTTCACAAGTTGGTATAGTGAAACAGGGACCGACAGCTTAACGTGCTCTCCGTGGCACTATAGTGGTCAAACAAATGTACATATTTTTTTTAATTAAAAACTCATTGGTACACACCGTATATTTTATTATAATGGCTTCAAATAAATAAAATTATAGTGAAATATTGAGCCGCAGCGGCCTACTTGTTTTACGATTTTGATCCTTATTTATTATCACTAATTTGGGCCGGTAAATTTGTGGGGGGGGGATATATTATTTATATATAGCGTTATTATATATTTTGTTGAATTATTACAATACATATTATATTATTACAATATATACTATATTTTTAACGTTAGCCTAGTTTTTCTTAAAATACCTACTTAAATTAGAGAAACATATCAAATAACAAATAAAATAAAAAGCAAAGTAAAAAAAAACATTAATATAATACATTTAATGATTCTATACACGTTTTAAAACGCCAGAAACATCGAACTATATAAAAACATGCAACCATAAAAACGTCACAATTAGATCTCGTAGGCAGTGCTGATTCTGTTTATTAAAAAAAAAGGAAAAATTATTTGTTGCACCTAAAATTATCAATGTGTTGCATTGAATCCTACTAATCTTATTATAACCTTTAGAATCCATCTAAGTGTATTTAGAAAGAAAATAAATATATCTTTCCGTATTAAATAAACCAGTGAAAAGTGCTAAATGTTTATAAGAGAAGCTAATATATAAGTCCCTGAAAATGGAGATGCTTCGAATAGCCTTCGTGCCTCTGAGCCTTACCATCTTCTTGACTTGTCTCAACGTTAAGAAGTAAGTATCTCCTGATATCTAGAAATAGGATAAATTCAGTAATATCCCCTACTAAGCCTCTAACTAAGGATCCATTAGAAGCAGCAACTTCTGACCTTTCCCTTATTATCAAAGAAAACTTAGGCATAAACTTAGGCATAGTCTCCAAGCAAGTAGACATATTCGTAGTTGGGAGAAAATAGGTAACATCAAATAAAACAGATCCAAATCCATCTCTGCTACGTGGATATTTATTTTGAGAAACTTCAAGATTTATTGCTGAGTACTCGGCATATAACCACACAACTACCTGATGGAAAGCATATAAAGTTCTAAAAATGTATACAACTTATGTTTACTATGTTGGATCAAGAAATTATTACGCCTATTTACGCTTTGATAGTCAAGGTTATAAGAAATAGGATAAACGTCAGCAGCAGAGCATTTCATGCGAAAGATGAGCTAATGGCCAATATATTTTAGAGCGAGTTGATACATCTGGAATATGGTATCAAAGATCTTGTAAACCAACACTTTACCCAAAGTAAAATACCCTATTATTAGCCTACCCTATTCATAAACTTGTGCCTAATCACTATTAGGCAGATGCTCACTATCAACTCTAAAAATTGTATAAAGTCTTCTGTATTTCTAAAAATCTTTTATTTTGTCTCTAGGAACGCTTACAGTAGAAGAGGTGTACAAGGACCGAGACCAGTTCGCAGCTCTAGTCCGCGAGGTAGCCGCCCCGGACGTGGGGCGGATGGGCATCGAGATCCTCTCGTTCACCATCAAGGACGTCTTCGATGACGTGCAGTACCTCGCCAGCTTGGGCAAGGCGCAGACGGCGAATGTCAAGCGGGACGCTGACATTGGAGTCGCTAATGCTGATAGAGATGCGGGCATCAAGGTAGGTTGATCAGATTATGCATCTAGTCTTAGTGATTAATTTTAAGTACATTTTAGTTACCAATTGATTTGCTAGTTATCAACGACATGCTGATAGAGATGATGGTATCAAGGTAGGTTGTTCAGATAGTGCATCTAGTCTTAGTGATTAATTATAAGTACCTTTTAGTTACCAATTGACTTTCTAGTTATAAACGATATGCTGATAGAGATGCTAGAATCAAGATTGGTTCTCCTGCTAGAACATAGCCTAGTTTAAGGCATGGAAGGTGCTACCGTCTTCCTTTAGATTGATATTGATTGATCCCCGTGATATTATTATTGAAGCCATAATGTTGACGTGGCCCCAATACTGAACGCACCTTGATCTATATTATATTAATGTGGATTTTCTGATGAATTATGAAAAAAAAATAGTTATGAGAAGGTGCAGAGTAGCATCTGTCGAGTTGCGTTTTTCTAATAGAAGGAGTATCAGTTTAGATTTTAGAGAGCCGTTTAGATTGTATGCTGTAATGTCTTTTTTATTTCATTTGCGGCATGTGGCTTTGTTTCCACCTAAAGGTTAGCAAACACACAAAGTCAACAATTAGTATAGGACAGTGAATTTCTGTATAACAGCATTGAGCGCTCTCACTGGGCTAAATGCGGTTACGAAATGGGCGTATTTGCATTAAGAGTATTTAAAAATCCTCGCTTTTTATCGTCAATTTACCTGCTCGTTTCGTAATCGCACCCTGAAAGGGTACTACCAACATAACACAATATTTTTTTAAACTTATTCGTCCATCTTTCTCTCTCTCTTTTTTAGGAAGCGGAATGCGAGAAGAGTGCAATGGACGTAAAATATTCGACAGACACCAAGATTGAAGACAACTCCCGCATGTTCAAGCTACAGAAAGCGCAGTTCGACCAAGAAGTTAATACAGCTGTAAGTTTAAAGAAATGCTACAATTGATCTAATATTCTATGAAACATTATTTCATGAATTTGCCTTTCTCATCTGTGTGTTGAACCATAAAGATGAGGCGACCACAAAGAAGGCGTCACATTTCTTGCCTATCCATCGTTTTATTGTAAGGGTGCTGGGTTCGTCGTGACACAGTGGCTAAAAAGTAAGGGTAAGGTCTTTCTTACTTCATAGAAATACTATATCTACCCAATCAAAGGCTATAAGATTCGGGGGCGGATCCAGGATTTGGGGGGGAGGGCTATAGGGCCTTTTGACAAGCTTATTAGAGAAATTTTGAAATAACTATTACAAAATAGTAGGTTTTAAGTAAATTTCGAAGATTTGGGGGGAGGGGGGGCATAAGGACCGTACCCGCCCCCCCCTGGATCCGCCACTGATTGATTCTGCCAGTGCCGCCTTGTAGATACGTTACGTTGCATGAAAGTTCCGACGGCAGATCTCGGCAAACCCAGATCCTTCCAAATTATGAACCACTAATATTTCTGAGTTAATAGTTTGATCACACTTAAATTGCTTTAATTTTTAAACAAACCCGTAATATTTAGAACACAGACAAAAATTGTCTCCATACAAATCGCACTTACAAACATTATTATGAAAACCGTATATAATATCAAAAAAGACGTAGAGGTGTAGTGACTTATCCAATCCTAATTTTATAGTTGTTTATTATAAATTCTGTAAACTTTAATATGTGATTTATATGCAGGCTGTGTTCTTAAGAACACACATCCGAGAGCAAAGGTTATTTCTATATCCATTCATATGTACTTATACATATAGTTTTTTTTATACTTTTCAATTCATTTCAGCCTTTGAACTTTAAATATTTATTTAGGTAAATTGATTTTCAGAAAGCGGAAGCCGCTCTTGCCTACGAACTCCAAGCGGCGAAAATCAAGCAAAAGATACGAAACGAAGAAATACAAATTGAAATTGTGGAAAGACGTAAACAGATCGAGGTGAGTACATATAATGATTTATTAATAATGGAGCACGTCATGTGACATTATATATACCTGATGGTAAGCAGACCTACAAACAGGGACCAGAAAACCCGTTCCCCGGCTTAAGTCTTTAAACGGTGTACCTGTTACGACGAATTACCCGTGAATTTGCGTACCCAATTCTACTGCTATCCTATACATTTAGGTAACCCTTTTGGAAGGGAAACTCCTATGTTTAACAGGTTAGCCTGTAAGACTTACCCTTACAGCCAGCAAAACTATGGTGCATTCTTTTTGATGAGTTGATTAACATTGAACATTTCGCTGACAAAAAAATATATTTAAGCTAAACTCTTATTATATTATACAGTAATATCAAAATTATTTAAAACTCTTAAAACACGTAGAGGTTTTCCCTTCGTAGGGTTACACTTTCAAAGGCATTTGATTGCCTCATTTGGTAAATTTTGATAGGGGTAATGCTTATTTTGATTTCAATAGGTTAGCGCTTTATAATTGACTTCTGAGGTGCAAAGGGTTTGGTAAGCAAACCCTTATTAAAATCCCATTCAAAACCCCCTGAAGTGGCTATAGGTCCGGTCCCTGCCTACACGGTCGTACATAAATGTGGTCGATTGCTTAACGGCATCGGTAGCTGGCATGGTGGATGCCAGCTAAATAATATGGTTACGAAATCGACCACGACAAGTTATTATTTGCTTTAAGAGTTTGCTGCTTTATAAATAAATAACCTGTTGTTCGTACTGCACCCTGAGAGAGGACCGGAGACTACAACCTCGACCAGAAGTTAATGTAGAAGTCTCATGAAGCCACAGACTAAAACCGAAACTTAACTAGGTCACATTTGCCTCTGTGTTCGGCATGGGCAGTGGAAAAAAGTCCGGTCGGTCAGCCTAGCGAAGTTATAGAGACCTTCCTTAAAACTACCACTTGAACTCTGCGCTCTTCTCGCTTTTTTAAAAAGTAAATAACGTAAATAAACTAGAACAAGTGTCTGAATTTATATATCTGGGTAGTGTTTTCAATAGGGATGGTAGATATGAAAAAGATATTGGAGAATTAATGCAGGCAATAGTGTCAACGAAGCACTCGTTCTATGATAGGTAGGTCAAATATTACTCAAAAAGCAAGACTTGCCATTCATAACGCAGTGCTTGTCCCGACACTATTGTATGGATGTCAGACATGGGTATGTCAGGATAAAGATGAAAGCAAAATAAATGCAGTAGAAATGCGCTCATTGCGACGAATGTGCGGTGTTAATTAAAATTACAGACCGAAACCGCTATGACGTAATTCGAGAACGAGTGGGACTGAAAGAAAGTATAGATATTAAAATGAGAAAAGGTATTCTCCACTGTTTTAGACATATATGAAGAATAAGTGATAAAAGACTGACGAACCAGATATATAAAAGCGAGGTGAAGGGTAAACGTGGCCGAGGGAGACTAAGACATGCTTACTATGACCAAATTGAAAAAGTTTTAAAAGACGGGGCTGTTAAAAGTCTCCTAAATCGGCGTGCTTGTATGAGAAGAGTTATGACTGTGGAAGAGGCGAAAGGAGTACGTAAGGAGTGGGACAAGTGGCGCTCGGTTGTCTCTGCCTACCCCGTAAGGGACCTGGTGTGAAGA
>CAWUHH010000573.1:0-12672 GCA_963921915.1 Hyposoter dolosus | reverse complement strand
GGTCTCCCCTACCTAAGTATGTATAATTTTTTAAGCTTTTTAAATCTCGCGCTGTAAAGTCTAACTAAAAATTCACCTTTATGATGATCTACCCAATTTATGGACTTCAAGGTAAGTTTACCATCGGGTGGATACAAAATCACATGCCGTGCTCCAATATATATGTTTATATATTGGAGCACAATTGGGTCGAAGGTCTCGTTACCACCACTACCCATACAGATACAGAACCTAGATTGTTTCGGTTCCAGTCTGTGGGTTTTTAGAAGTATATTGCATCGATTTTATATCGAAGTGGTAGTTTTTTTAGGGTACTGTTACAAAACGGGCAGTTAATTTGACGACAAAATAGCAGTGCTACTTTAGTAGACTCATAATGCAAATTCATGTTTGTTGCCTATTTCGTAACCGCATCATTTAGCCGGCATAGCGGGAGCAATCAATGCTGTTGAACAATAATATATTGATCGACCCTATCCATGTATTTGGTTGGTCTGCTTACCACCAGGTGATACAAAGTCGCATCATTTTGTGCTCCAGTAAAAAAAACATATGTAGCATCACATGTAGCATGTAAAAGAGGGTTTATTTTTTATAATCTAAATTTTAGGTATGCATAAAATAAACTGTTGAAATACAAATGGTACACTCAAATTAAATCTCGGATATTCTAGTCAGAGAAACCACACGCAAGCAGTAAAAATAGCTTTGAAGCTAATTGTTGGTTCATCTTCATGGATCCCCTCGGACCAGCCATATTTAGATGTTTTGGATAAATTTATGACTGTGGGATACACAGCGCAGGGTTTGGGGTAAAAATTAAAAGAAAGAGTTCTTACAAGACACAAAAACTCAGGAGAGTGACTGCGTGCACTATAAACAAATGCCATGATATTATTTGACCGCCTCCTAGTGGTTGTCGTTGGCGTTGTATCCGGAGTATTCCGGAGGTCGTGGGTTCGATTCCCACCTATGGCAAAAAAAATATTGGGACGTTTGTCATTGTCTGGGTGTTTATAAAATATAATACGTCGTTGTTTCTGGTAAACATAGTACAAGCCTAGAGCTTAGTTTGTGACCAGGTCAATATGTGTAAATTGTTCTACATATTATTATTATTATGAATCAAGTGACATTCAAGAGTTGCTTGTATCGCAAGATGAAGATTTTACTGAAACCGACTTGGAGGAAATATTAAATTCACAGCCGATTGAAGAAGAGGCTTCAACAAGCACTGGAAACGTTACAATTTGAAAAATCTTGTGAAGGTAATAATAATTAATCTTAAGTATGGCAAAGCTTTGTGATTTCTTTAAGAAAATTAATCAGTCATTGATTTGGAACAAGTCTTAATTTTAAGAGGCAAATTGCTAATGATTTTGCTGAATATCAGTGTAACTAAACAGAAGGAGATTTTAAAAACTTCCAAGCAAGAAAAAAATACAAAATTCTTTAAATATAGTCAAAAACTTCAATAAAATTGTTTTTTTTTATATTTGTTTTTTATTTTGTTACGTTTAATCGGAGTGCATGGGATTACGCACGAAACGGGCGATTGAATTGACGATAAGGTAGCAAGTATATTAAAATATACTCGTAATGCAAATCTTTGTCTTTGTCGCCGCCCATTTCGTAATCGCATCATTTAGCCGGCATAGTGGGAACGATCAATGTTGTTTAAGAACAATTATTGATTGCCCCTATTCATGGACTTTGTAGGACTGCTCACCACCAGGTAGATAAAAAGTCACATGCCGTGCTCCAATAAAAATATAAAAAAATGTGAATGAATGACATTAGAAATAACTCATTTCTAAATATGTATATTAATTTTTATTCTGTATATTTATTGCTATCAACTTTCTTTTTTAATTTTCTTTGCAAACTTTTCTTGTAGGTATGCCGTATGCTTATGAGGATTTGAGTGCAATCTACTAGCTGTGTTTATGTCTCTAGGCTGACCGACCGGTAGATTGACTTGGATCGATTTATTGCCGAGGTGGTAGTCTTCTTTAAGGGTGAGCTTCCGAAACGGGCAGTTGATTTGACAATAAGGCGGCGAGGATATTGAATAGACTCGTATTTGCCGACGCCCATTTCATAACCGCATAATTTTACCAACGTAGTGGTAGCGAATTGATCGACCAGTGACCCCATGGTGTTTGTAGATCTGCCTACCTTCAGGTAAATACATGCTGTACAACGTGCTCCAATAGAAATAAAATGTGTTTTGGCCGTAGAAAAAGAATAACATAATTATTTTTCTATGGTTGAAGTGCCAGTTTACCTAGAACAATTTTTTCAACGATTCTATTCGCTTACATTTTAATTCACTGATCGATCAATTCCCAGATCGGTATGTAAACAACCTGTCATTCCTCAGTTAAAAGATAAGATACAGACAGTCAGATACACGTACGACATATCGTTCAAATACACTATATTAGGACAAGAAACATTTAGCATTGAGACTTCGTGGGAAACGACGCGCATCGCCTGCGACCGCGCAGCCAATTGTAACGATCCATAAAAATACCTATTAGACATTGCTAGAAAAATCTACGACTGTATCGTTGATTTATGGGAAGCCATTTCTATAATATTAACAGTATTGCTTTTACGGTTAAAGCCTTGGATATTGTTAAACCTATTTGGACTAAATGTAGGTCTAACCTTCCTATTTTTGTGGCCATACCTCTTACCACGTATGTCTAAATATATGGAAAATTTAATAACCGTACATAACCAAAATATGTAATCGCGAAGGTTTTCTAAACAAACTATTAATTGTCTTAAAAGAAATTGGGCCGAAAAAAGATTGATTTATTTAATTTAAAATTCTTATTGCACTAAGAAGGTTTGTACAAAGGCGAGTTTAATGCCTTAGGCATTATCTACCAACTACCTTTAGGAGAATGTAAAATGTAATAAATGCACAGATTAGTGTAAAGAGAAATCAAAATACATAAACTTGCTTAAATAAAACCACATAAAATACATAAATAATATAGCAATAATAAATACATAAATATATGTTAAACCCTAATCTAAATTATGATAGTGAGAAATGAGTAATTTCTTGAAAGTGGCGACTGTCTGATGTTCAGGCCCTGAACATCAGACAGTCTAAACTTCAGGGGGAGCAAGTTCCACCAGCTGACACCGTAAATGAGTCAGAACATTTAGTAGAGGCATGTTATAAAGTTATAAACTAAAAGATATTATGTCAAAGAATTAAAAAATGATCATAAAGAGATATTAGTGAACGATATTTTAAGTTTATATCTAAATATATATAACTCAAAGGTGACTGACTGACTGAGTGATCTATCAACGCACAGCCCAAACCACTGAACGGATCGGGCTGAAATTTGGCATGCAGGTAGATGTTATGACTTAGGCATCCGCTAAGAAAGGATTTTGATAAATTCTACCCCCAAGGGGATAAAGTAGGGGATGAAAGTTTGTATGATAAAAAAATAACTATTCCACGCGGACGAAGTTGTAAGCACAGCTAGTTATATCATAATTGCTGTAGCCTGTATTTTATTTTTGATGCGATATTTTAACAGCAGGTAAAACCGCGGATTATAGCTAGTAATATATATCCCTACATACTAATAACTATAAATAATTCAAACATATTTAATAGTTGCCATAATAAAATACAACAACTAAAGATAAAGAAGCAATACTTATAAGAATTAACAAACTATTTGATTTAATTTTGCTTGGGTTAACAATGTTAACATGTCCACATGTACAATAGAAAATTTATCGATTTAAAACATTGAACAATTTTAAACCTATTACGACTTCACTTTTAGTTAATAATAATATCTATTGTTCAATACTTTAGTACTTCTGCAATCTATATTTTTTTTCGTTTGTAAATTTTCCAACATTTATGATTGTAGTTAAAAACCCGAATTATACATACTTATGTATAATTCGGCTAATAGTAGATATAGTTTTGAAAAAAACAAACAAAGGGCTTTCTTTCGCTAAAAAAAGGGTTTAGCTAAGAACAAAAAGAGTATTTTTCTATTTTGGTCCTGTTGGGACGTATAATGTATGGGATTTAGGCATCGGTTTACCTATATAGTATTTACGCATCGATATTTATGGTTCTATCAGTAATATTATCAGATCTTTCAATAATTGAGTTTATTAACCTATACAAGTTTTTCAATAGGGACAGGGACAAAATAAAATAGTTTGCTTTGCTCTTTTTGAAACCATGATATAAAATCAATTTAAAAGAACATAATAATTAAATTAAATTATATTGTAAGAAAAATATGTTTTATTCAACCAAAACAGATACAAAGTTAATAAACAAGTTTTTTAATCGTTTTTAAAGAAGCTCGTGTGAATTGTAAGCTGTTTGAATAACACTTGCTAATCTATGGACTTGTAAACACTTTATTTGTTCACTGGAGACCTGTGACAAGTTTTTGTGGTCTGGGATCCAATGGTAATGCTCGATCAATTACAGATATCATTTAGTGGACAAAACGTGTGTAAAGGCTTGTTTACAATAAACACTTTTCCCATTGTACTAGGCCACCAGCTTTTGAATTTCTAAGGTGACATTGCACAAGTGCTGGGGCCTTATTCTACTATCAATTATTGTGTATCAACGTCGTATAAAAGTAAAAATTTGACACTTTTGTATGGGAAATATGTCAACTTTTAACTTTGACGTGAAGTTAATATTCAATTCATTAAGTATAATAGGCCCCCTGATTATACCGTAATATAAAACATCAACGACCCTCTAAAATCTCACATATTATAAGTATTAGTGCACTATTACTAAAATAAATGTTACAATAAATTACGACCGTAATTTTATTAAAGTAAAAAGGGGCCTATATACGTGGTGGCCGAGTTGGTTAGACCTTGGACATAAAAACACTTAGATCCCTGGTTCGAATCCCGGTGTGTACCAATGAGTTTTTAACTAAAAAATGTATGTACATTTGTTTAACAACACCACTATAGTGCTTCGAAGAGAGCTGCCGGTTTCACTATACCAACTTGTGAAACTGTTAATAGATGGGTTATTGAGTCTATTCAAAACATTGCGACAAGCTAGCCACTTGTTCGGTGTAGACTCATACCATCGCTGGTATCTAATGTAAATCCCTCCGCTGGGTACCCTGGGGCCGTCTAGGTGGTCTCGGGCGCCGTAAGGCACCCGAGGGGCCTTTAGTAGAGCGGCATTTATGAATTTTATAAAATTCTTAAATGAGCAGGTAACAAAATGCATTCTGTGGCCGATGTACCGTACTAAAAGATTTAGTGATTCGTACATCTATCGCACTATTAAAATGTGGAATGCTCTGCCTGCTTGCGTGTTTCCAGCTTCCTATAACCTTGAGTCCTTTAAACGAAGCGTGAATAGGCATCTTAAGCCGGCATAATGGATGAAACCAGTTCTTACAACTCAGTTTTAAGAGCTGGTTGTATTCATTCTTGGACCAGCATACTCCTTTCGATTAGGTAGATTTGGGGTCGAGTTGAACGGAGACTACCACGAGGAAACAATGCAGTAGTCTCCTGAAAACCATCCTACGTACACGCACGTAGGTTGCGCTTAAATATGCCAATGTTAAGTGTAAATTTTAATCATGCAAGTAGGTAAGTAAAAGAGGAATAGGGACTGGAAAATGGGAAAGGACTAGGTGTGATAGGACTATATAGAGAGACATAAGGAATGGCAAAAGACATTATGCAATTATGTGGTATTTCTGCCAAGTGCAGTTTTTTTTTCTATTCTTCTACCAGCGTGGAAAGGCAAAGAACTTTAAACCATAGAATCATGTCTTAAGTTTGTTTTATTAGTGCGCTCTATTAGATCTCAGCCTAAGAACGTAAACATGGCGCCTTGCGGGGCGTCCACACGACACACGACTGTGAGAAAAATCCGAGTTCACCCTCACCTACTTACATAATACGAGAGTTGGATAAATAAATCGTACACCTAAATTATGTGTTTGCCACAAAAACTGCTAATTACGAATAATGGAAAAACATCCATCTCATGAAAATAGGACGTTCGTTTTATTTATTTTCAGTATATTAATACTACGCCCTATTCTTATTTATTCTCCTTTCAGAATGCGGTTACGAAACAAGTGGTTGAATTGACGATAAGGCAAAGAGCTTTTGTTCTTTATCATATCATTGGCAAAGAGTATAATAATATACACGTAATGCATTCGTCTTTGTCGCCCATTTCGTAATCGCATCATTTAGCCGGCATATTAGCGATTAATGTTGTTTAAGAACAATTAATGAATTACCCCATTCATGACATTGTAGGTTTGCTCACCACCAGGTAGACGCAAAATCATATGCTCCAATAAAAAAAAATAGTCAATAGTCATACCTACTCGTCATACTTTAGTACTTTCATTCCTTTAATTTTAGAAAGCATACTACAACGTACGTACGTACTAAGCGTAGGCTATAATGATTTATCAACTTTATTTTTAATAGTTACATAATTGCTGACTTATAGGTACATTCTCAGTTACTTTTCGTTGGACCTACACCCATTTTCCTAAATTCGTCCTTCCAGCTACTAAATTGACTGTAGATTTTTTTTTATAGTTCTCTAGCGTATCATTCGGTAAATTTCGTCCATTTCTCACTTCTTTATGTTAACATCTTCATTATCTATTGCAGTTATGTCTTTTATATATATATATTCCAGCAGGTCAAATAATTTTTGAAACAAAATAAATTCTTATAGGGGAGTAATCAGTAAGGACGCCATAACCGAGCGGACAACAAGTGACAGTTGATTGTTTTCTATGTCGACAGTTGATTGTTTTTCGCGCGCCGTTTACATTTCAAATACAGCTTTGGGACACTAAATGTAATTACTTCATCATCATTTATGAATTATTTAAAGCAATTATTATCATAGTTCAAAGTGTAGGTTATTTTATGTCGCTAGGATTGAAGGATTTTTTAAACATAAATAGAACTTTGGATCGAGACGGTCGGGTACAACCGGACACCATTTTGTCGGGTACCCTTGGACACTTTTTGAGTGAAGAGGAAATGTTTATTTAAATGATTGTATTTACTTGTTTTTACTACATAGGTTCTTTATGCGAAGGAGAGTAATATAGTCTATTTATTTTTTGCAGATTATCTAAAAATGCCAAAATTTAAGGAAAGAATTACTCAACGAGGGAATTGACTAAACAGAACATTCAAGATTTGTCAAGAGATCAGGAAATAGAGTGCATCATTTGTGGTGAAACTTTCGAAGAAAACAATGCCATAAATGTAAAGAAAGAAGCGCATGAAGTATGCGTAGATATTGGTTCTACATAGCTTTACTATTATTGTGACGTCTGCAAAGCTAAAGAACGACTTGGCCATCGCTAATATGTAAGCTACCCGTCAAAAAAAATATTGTCAAAAATGAAAGCCTGTTTTCTAGACTTTGTTAGTGCTAAGACTGCCACTTATTCTAAAATTCTATATATATGTTTTATTTAACGTTTACATACTAAATAAAGATCTTGTTCCATCCATTTTAAAAAAAGAGTTTTGTTTATATGACCGGTTGCTACCCGACTCTCCCCTACATTTTGGATGGTCGGATTTTTTTAGGTAAATTAGGAGAATTAAGACAACTCTGGAAAAGTTCTGAAAGGCGAGGGGGGTGGTACGAAATATAAGTTTTGAGTGTTGCATAATGTATTTTATGATTTGTGGCTAAAATATGCATTCTATTAAAAAGTTATAGATTTTTTTTTTCACTTTTTTTTAAAGGGCTTTTGTCATTTATATGACCATGTCAGCCCTAAAAAGTTATAGATAAAAAAGTTGTAGAAAAAAATACGAAAATATAGCCAAATTTTTTTGGGCTATACTTGAATTTTTATGTTAATTTGAAATTAACGAAGTGTAGACCAACCCTACGCTGAGTAAGCCTACCTAAGACAGTCTTGGGCGTGATAGGCCACCCAATAAAAAATAATTTGTATTTATTCAATGCCACCTATACCTAACTATAACCCACTGGACTTTATATAAATATTCATTACAGCAGTAAAAAATCCATTAAGCCTCCATTCGCATTTAATTAATCTAGTAAGATGCAAAATCTTAAAAACTTGGAATTAGTTAGCTAAAAATGGTATCCTCATTAATTACTGGCCATATATATAACTAAAATATCTGGCGACTGTCAAGTAAGGTGTGAATGTTTTTGTTTGATCCTATCATTTTAATTCTCATTAAAGCTACTATTAATAGTCGTGTAGTAGTATATTTTAATCTGTAGGTTGGTATCCCTTATCTATTTTTTTTTTAAAGAAATATGAAGATAAAAACTTTTTAATAAAAAAGAACCGACTGCAAAATCACTTTAAAATAAAAAATAATTTAAATTAAAAGTGTTATTTAGTCCTACTGGATTCTACTTTAAGAAGTAGATTTTTTCTTTAGATTTCAACTAAATTAATTTAAAACCTGAGAGGCGACGAAATCTTTATGAAGTGATATTGGTTATCAACTTAGAAGCTATTACTATATTTTATATATAATGACACGAGATAATATTTGTTAAAATTCTACTGATTATTATTCTTAAGTGGTGCCAACTTCAAAAGTACTTAGTACTAAATAATACTTTATAATTATTTTTTACATTTTAGTGATTTCTTTTTTTATTTTAACTTTTTGAGTGTGACAAAGTATTTTTCTTTAGATTTCAACTAAATTAATTTAAAACCTGTTATATCGTTTTAATGAAACTACGAAATCAGTCTCCACACTTATACAAATATGCGGCAGTTATAGACATAATGCATCTCATGACAATTTCACTGAGCCCAAATGCGGCTACGGAGTTCCGAAGCAGAAAGGTAGGGTAGGCAGTTCATTGGGACTATTCTAGTGACTGTAAATGCCACTGAATGCCATATTCGGCCGGTCTCGTTTCATCTTGTTCCGTTTAGCCCTCAAAAGTTCCACCGCCCATACAGATGCAAAAACCGTCAAGTGACATAGTCATGTTTCGGTTTTGGTTCACTGGTTTTCAGGACACTACTGTATCGATTTATTTTCGAGGTCCTTTCGGGTGCGGTTACGAAATTCGTCATTGTCGCCCCCCATTTCGTAATCGCATCATTTAGCCGGCATAGTGGGAGCGATCTATATTGTTTAAGAACAATTATTGACCCCGATTACTGATTCATGTACTTTGTAGGTCTGTTCACCACCAGGTAGATACAAAGTCATATATCATGCTTCAATAAAAAAAATGTTATTTTGATTTAAAAACCAAACTCCTAAACTGATTTTGATAAAAAATCTATGGGGCCAATATGAATGTATTTCATTTTTTTTAAAAAATATAAATCGGTCCACAATTTTATTGATCCACAATATCCACGATTACGGGTAAATCGGTAGGTACATTAAAATACAATAATTGAACATAGAACCTCTTCCAGTTATAAAGTCGGTTAAAATTAAAATAGTTCTAGGGCCAGAAATTCATTACAGTTATTTCACTATATTAGAGGCGATTTAAAAATTAATCTTGTTTTTTTCTCCAATTTTCAGTGTATTTGATCTTAAAATAAAGGTATTTTTGTGGGAAAAACTTTTTGTCCACCCTAAATAATAGGTTGTAGTCATAAAATATTATATCTTACGTATAATCCTTCTCAAAATCGGATATTTCACAAATCGAGACGAACCATATATGGTGTTAAGGTTTAACAGGCCGTGACATCATCACTGAATCACTGGTATCGATAGATAAAACAATAATACTACTTTATGTAGGGTCACCATGTATTAAGCCAAAATATCATGTAGGTGTAGGTACTGTAACCCCTAGTATTAGGACCGCAATCTATAGTACTGGCTGGAGAGGGCTGACCATATTATTCTTAAATTAATTTCCTATTTTAAAATAATTTGAAGGTCCACGGACATGTGACGGGAGACAAGAGAAGTAGTAGATTATTCGTTCGGGCTAGGTTAGAAAAAGCAGCGAATTCCTGCAGTAATTTAAATATATTAAAGATACATATTAATTTGTAGTAAATAAAATATAAATGATAATGGATGGTAACTCAAAAAAAAAAAAAAAAAAAAAAAAAATTGTCAAAGGTGTCATACGTAAAAATATAATCTTAAAAAATTTAATATTTTTTTATTATATTTACTGTTATATAATCCTAAATTTATAGTTAAAATTGAAGTTTTGATGTATATTAGATGCAAGGTAAATAAAAAATATTGAGAAAAATTTAAATTTATTGTGCCACTATTAGGACTTGGGATATAGAAAATTATTTAGAGAATCGTAAGATATAAAATAGTATTTGAAGATCACCCACTGGGCAATAATACTATATACATCAAGAGGATCATATTGCAAGGTAAAGAAAATATATTAGGAAAAATATTAATTTCTTGTGTCACTAGGATTTGGGATATAGAAATTTATTCAGAGAGACGTACAATATAAAATAGTATTTAAAGATTACCCACTGGACAATAATACTTATATACATCAAGAGGATCATATTGCAAGGTAAAGAAAATATACTGAGAAAAATATTAATTTATTGTGTCAATAGGATTTGGGATATAAAAGTTATTCAGAGAAACGTACAATATACAATAATAGTTGAAGATTAGCCACTGGTCATTAATACCTATATACATAGAGAGTGTCATATTATCTAGCATGACTCCATAAAAAAAAAATTATGTAATATTATAATACCTAACTAAGAAGAAAATCTTGAGAAATACAGTGTTATATTCATATAATATACCTATACATGGGATACTCCAGGGTTTATTTCAAGTTATAAAGTATATACATATTTGAAAGTGATTGTATTATTGTTGACATCATATTGAAGGAAAAGAAGAGATTTAAAAATTTATTTTACTTATATTTTATATATATATACCTAGTTTTATTTTAATAAATAGTTTAGATTGATAATAAGTATTTTTAGTTAATTATATATATTTTTACCATATTTCATTTGATGGCAGGCGCCTCAGTTTCATCTACAAATATTAATCTTATTTCAAATAATTCAATTTTTCAGACATGTAATCTTTGCACAGACGGGCGTTTGTTTAAGGGAAAAAGAGGGTTATCCCGACACCTGGCCTGGCACCGCAGTAATGTCAATTCTGCTCCATTGTTAAATGACTTATCTACTCAAAACTCTGTTAGTACCAATAGTGAACCATTTTGGTTACAGTTATGCAAATTGAAACAACACGCGCCTATCATTAAAAGAATACCTAGGGGAGCGCGCGTAGCCGTAGCGAGAAGTTTAGCAGACACAATACTTAAAGTTTGTGATGAAAATTCTGATAGTTCCTGGGAAAATTTATTAACATTTGCTTTTCGAGTCCTCCACATTAATAACAATAATATTAAAAATGAAAAGAAAATAAATTTGACAAGTCATATTAAGTCTAATGTAAAAAACACTAATTTACCAATAGTAGATAGTAATAATATGCATCAAACCAACAATATAGTGAAACAAATAGAAAACAAAATTACAGATGGTGATGTTAAAGGGGCTGCTAAACTTCTTTTTAGCCAAGACGTATTAGCCTCGGATAATTCTGACACTCTAGATGCTCTCCGGAGTAAGCACCCACAATCTTTGTTGTCCTCATCTCCTCCCTTTGACTTTGATCCTACTCAAACTGTTTTGGAAGCTACAATTGGTGATGTAATACTGTCCATTGCATCGTTTCCTAGTGGATCTTCCGGTGGAATGGATGGAATTACACCACAACATTTAAAAGACTTAACCGGAAAATCTCTAGGAGAAGATGGTCGAAAACTAATTTCAGCTATTACAATGTTAACAAACTTAATGCTCTCCGGTAAAGTGCCATCTAATATTACACCAATACTATATGGTGCTAACCTTTGCGCTTTAAAAAAAAAAGATGGAGGAATACGCCCAATTGCAATAGGTTCAACATTTCGAAGAATAACATCCAAAATTTTGTTGTAAATATATTAGGCCGGAAATGATTAAAATTTTCGAACCAATTCAATTGGGCTTCGGTTGTAAAGGAGGATGTGAGGCGGCTGTACACGCAACTCGTACATTTTTAAATTCTAATAGGTCTTCTGTTTTGTTAAAAATAGATGTTAAAAACGCATTCAACTGTATAGATCGTGTTTTTTTCTTGAATGAAATCAAGAACCAATCACCGCAAATTTACTCCTATATTTATCAATGTTACAGCACACCTTCAAAATTAATGTATAAAAATCATGGCATATCTTCAGAAACCGGTTGTCAGCAAGGCGACCCCCTTGGACCAGCCATATTCAGTTTGGCCATACACTCTATTATAAAAAGTTTAAAATCAAAATTAAATATTTGGTATTTAGATGATGGTTCTTTGGGCGATGATGAAGTGAATATCGTGTTTGACGATTTTAACGAAATTATAACAAAATTTTCATCTTTAGGATTAACAATAAATTTCGAAAAATGTGAACTTTATTTACCAGAGTCATACGAATTAGACAATCGAATTGAAATTATTAATAAGTTTAAAGTTTTAGCTCCAGATTTAAAAATATTAGGTAAAGAAACATTACAATTATTAGGATCTCCAATATTC
>CAWUHH010000571.1:0-27008 GCA_963921915.1 Hyposoter dolosus | reverse complement strand
TGCATGCGCTCCCGGTCCCCACGGCCCCATCGTCTCAACTCCAAACGGCTCAAATACATACTCTCCCGTAAGGTTAGAGTATTTGCGCCGTTTGAGGTTTTCTGCAGAACAAGCAGTAGCGCCAACCTTTTGAGAAGTCCCTGAAAGATGTGAGGGAGCAAAAGTATCGGCGCATGTAGCGTCCCATACTAAGCACCGCCCACACTTCCAGGGTACTAAAGTTATTCCATCAGGTCTCTTGCCATCATTCCGAGACAATCCATTTGGTTCTAAAACAGAAGGCATCGAAATAGTGTCAAGAGCCCGATGAATGATTTGGTTAAGGTTAGCGTGCCGCTTATATCTGCCTGCGCTTTTACAGCAAGATAAGCCGTGGTGACCGAGTTGGTCGACCATCTCTCCACACTGGCAGCGATGTGGAAGGTTGCAAGGGGCTCCTAGACGTAGTGAAATAGCTAGCTAAAGTAAGTTAATTTAAGAGAATAGAGGTCCAGTTTGTTTCCCGGCTGAGAACAAATCTAATACTACAGTTTTAGTTAGTTTTTTTTTCTTTTCAACATTTGCCGCGAGTCTCCTTCCTGAGGCTCTACCATGGATTTGCGCATTGTAGCAACATAACGTATCTGTATATGTGAGCAACAACCAATAGGGCCGCTTTATTTTTGGTAACAGGATTGAATAAAGCGATCCTATTGGTTGTTGCTCACGTATACCTACGTATACAAATACGTTACGGTAGAGACTCTAGTTCCCTTTTTATCAATTTCTGTCTTTCATTTTTCATCTTTCACTCCAAGTGAAATGCCTGGACACAAAATGAATCAAAAATAAAGAATAAATACATTAGTGAACCGATCCAACGATGTTGGATTTTTTTACTCGGCATCTTTCACTCCTGCTGAAACGAACGAAAAATGAAACGTCTGAACACGGAGAGAACGTTCACTCGGATTCGGCCATTTGTGCTGTAGAGATCGGACGGATGACATTGTGCGACAAATTGGTATTTAAATGGAATGACGCAAATACGCTGTGCTGTTTTTGAAGCACTTTAAAAATTACCAATGTCTTTGGAAACATAAAATATACCAATATAAAGACAGAGTAATAAGAAGAAACTCCATTTATCTCTAATTATTGGTTTAAACTTAGAATTTATCAAACATAAAATAAAAAGGTTAAGAACCCACTACATCAGCATTCATTCCGCAGTGCACGACTTTGTTGGATGACTTTTTGTAACAAAGAGCAGATGAACGTTCGTTTCAATGTTATTTTGTCTGTGTCGTGTGAACATCGAATGAAATAAAAATGAACCATTTACACGAGTGAACCGTCTGATATCACCTTAGGCTACGTAGTTTCATATTTGGTTATGGAGGCTCACTTGAAATATTCACCCTTTATTTACAGTAAAGTTATACTATTGTGATTTAGGTTATTAACGATTGATTTCTGGCCTTGGTTTGAGCCCCTATAAGTAGAATGTTTTGACGTCGAATTCTACCCTTTGAAATACTAGCAACATTACAGGTTTGGAATTATAAAAAAATATAAGATAGGTACATACTCGTACATAAAAATAATATTTATGGAAAGAATAAATTATATTTTATATTCAATTAAAAAATCAAAAATTATCGCCTTGGGAAATAGTTTTAATGATTCGTTGTGCCTCCTTTACATCACTTATTGTTTTTCCTTTTAAGGCCCTTGTTCCTTATGGTACCTATTTTTTTTCTATTACAGCATTATTTAGGGTTATTATTATACCAGATTCTTAACCAATTACAAATTTTATTAAATACTTATAAAATTTTAATCAAATATACATAACATAACTAAGCTCCAGTTGCACCAAAGTTTCTGTCAAAGTGATTGTTTTTAACTTTAATCGTTACAATAACTTTAACCGGCACTTTGGTACACCTCAGCCTATATAAATGAAGTGTCAACAGGCCAGCGTCAACCACAATCAATGTGCAACGGCCTTCTTACGCTCCTGTGCGCAACTAGGTAACCCCGGGCAAATCCCGGGGGGCTAATTTATGGGCCCATAACGCTCCTACACAAAACGTCGGCCCTTAAGACCAGGCCCTAAACGACTATAATCACGTTTAAGTCCAGAAAGGGTTGTTTCTGGTAACTTAAGGAAAGCCTCGGGATATCACTTGTGTCAGACAGACGTTCTTTGATATTAATCTTTCAGTCTGGTCGGAAACTTTGGGGTGAAGGGATTTCCAAGGGATTATTTGAGGTGTAATGAAGATTGTAATAATAAGATTGTAGATGTAAGTAATTAATTTTATTGTCAGTTTAATTGAACTCTAATTCGATTGTGTAACTGTTTTAAAAATTTGATAGAATATTTTATTAACTTATTTAACTACCTCTATTTAGTTTCGATCTGTAAATGTTGTTTTTTTTATTGAAGCACGGCATGTGAGTAGACAAAGTTCATGAATGGGGTCAATCAATAATTGTTCTTAAACAGCATTGTTTGCTCCCACTATGCCGGCTAAATGGTGCGATTACGAAATGGAAAGCGACAAAGACGAATTGCATTACGAGTATATTTTAATATACTTACTGCTTTATTGTCAATTCAACCACCCATTTCGTAACCGCACCCTGAAAGGAGACTACCACCTAGACAAGAAATCAATACAGTAATCTTCTGACAGTTCATAAACAGTTTTAAAAGTTGGTATAGTGAAACTGGGACTGACAGCTTAATGCTCTCCGAGTATAGTGTGAGTACTATAGTGTGTTGAAATATAATTTATTATATTGTATATGTTCATACTGAGAATTTAAGTTTAATGAAACTCAACTCGGAAAATGACATTTAAAAACTTATATTATTGTAAAATATTAATAAATACTAAAATAATTTAAAAAATCTTATTATTTAGATTTCAGCGACCTAATACTATCTTTAATTTATTCAGTATACAATATTCAACTTTATATCTTGCAGGATTAGTGCTATATCTAAGGGTGCATAATTGTATATTTATTGAAATTGCTTTAATACATTGAGATTACCACCTAAACAAGAAATCAATACAGTAATCTTCAGAAAACCGGTGAACCCTGTGGGTTCACCGGTTATATATTATAATATATTATATAATAATAAATTAAAACCAACGACTAGGTCACTTGACAGTTTTTGCATCTGTGTGGGAGATGGTAACGAGACCGGTCGGTCGGTCTAACGAAATTATAGAGAGCTTTCTACCACCTAACGCATGTATATAAACAAATTTAAAATATGGTTAATACAACATTTTGGAATAAGTAGATATCCTTTTTTTTAATATATTAGTATATACCTAAAACCTTATTGAATCCCCATTAATAATAATCAGATTTGCTTTTAACATTCGCTCTATGCCATGCTTTGGAACTGCAATCCAAATCAACGCTTAGGTCGCTTCAAAATTTGTACTTAATTCACGTTTTAGGTCTAAAACCCCGCAAGAGTTGTATTTGCAAGTTACTATAGCAATTACTATAGTAACTTGCCCACAGGTATTATTTTTTTGAATAAAACGGAATACCAACCTTTTTAATTTCGAATATGAATTCTGTCTGTGTATGAATGATTAAAACAATTTTGTACTGAGAAAACTTTTTATTTTATTGTTATATTCGAAGTAACATTTTACAAAATAATAAAAACTGACTCAAATTAAAATAATAAAAAAAAATCCCTAGCTACTCAAAAAATTTAAAAATCCTCACAATGAACGCGCGGCATAGTGCCCAGAACGCTAGCGACATTTCCTCTTTGGATTATCAAATTTAATATTTGAGAGAGGAAAGCGCCAGCCCTCTGGTCACCTGTGATGAGAAAATAAATGTCCAGTAAGATCAAATTGTTGAGGTTGTAAAAGACGGATCAATTATCGAAACAATATATTACGTTATGTATGACAAGTGCCTTTCGGCGCCCGAGACCGCCTAGGCGGCCTCGTCGTAGCCGATAGTATGAGTCTACACGGAACAAGTGGCTAGCTCGTTGCGATGTTTGGATAGACTCAATAACCCATCTATAAACAGTTTCACAAGTTGGTATAGTGAAACTGAGACCGACAGCTTAACTTGCTCTTCGAGGCACTGTAGTGGTGCTGTTAAATAAATGTACATAATTTTTTAGATTAACTTCTTTTAGATTATCAAAACAACATAAAATTAATAAAAGTTCATGTTTAGGTACTAGATACACCTAAAAAATAAATAACGTATCATAATTGAATTTCTTGTTTTTATCCTACATACAATGTTTATTTGGTGTTTTATTTTAAAATACTTTATTTACACAAAAAAACTTATAAAACATAATTAAGTAATACTATAAAACTAATGAAATAAAAATTTAAACTATTATATTAAATAAAAAATTTCGTCCAACCCGGACATAGCACCGATAGTCCCGAGAACGGAAGCGGCATTGCCACGTTGTATTGCTAGACCAATTCTTTGGGGCAAAAATTATCGCGCCCGACTATCACCTGAAGTCTGAATCAACAATTGGCCAATAAGGTCCACCAACTGCCGTGCGTCGTTACTCCAAGGACCGAGAGTCTCCACAGCAAAAGCCGAGAATACAAAATTATCTTTTATATGAGAATATTTAATATGTTTTGCATTCTCAGCCTTTGCAGCGGCAGAACCCGCGATTCTTGAAGAACGGGTCAGATTGGTGAGGGCAAGAGTGTCTGTGCACGTTGAATCCCAAACAAGAGATTTACCTTGACACCAGGGAACTAATGTCATACCGTCGGGCCTTTTTCCATCCAATCTGGATACACCTAATGGCTCGAGGGTACTTGGGATATTCGCTGATGTCAAAGATCTTCTGAGGATGTCGTTCAACTGTGCATGACGAGACATCCTACCCGCACTCCTGGCACACGACAGTCCGTGATGACCATATTGATCAACTATTGATCCACAAAGACACGGGTGAGGTTTCCAAATTTCGGCGCCCAATCGCAGTCCGACAGAGATCCTCAGGGTGTCTCGGTCTAGAAGCGTACCTAAAGATGGTGACGGATATGCCTCTAGCCAAAACCCCGATTCTCTCTGACTGACTGCAAGCAAACGAGCTTTATCTGAAAGGTTTGTAAGTGAGTCAAGTAATTTTGCACAGGACATTTTTAAAATAGGTAGGTCCCAGGATTTATGAATTTTTGGTGTATTGGGCATGTCGTCGTTAGGACATAACTCTCTCCACCGACTGATTCCTTTACTCATTCCGCTGATCTCAAAGTTACCTAAAATAGGGTTCAAGATCGTAACAATAAGATCAGCAGATAAATGCGTAGAAGCCAAAAATGCTGGAAGAGAAAGATCTGATAAACGACGAATGCCCAATCCACTAAATTTGATAGGTTGTGTTGCTTGGATCCATGAATTTTGGTCTAATTTTACATTCAAAATGTTTTCTAAAGAAGTTTTGCAAATATCATCGAATTTTTCTACCAAAGGTTTATACATCCAAAAAGGGCACGAACGACATTGCCTAAGTAAAAACAGTGCTATGTGGGGTTGGATTTTTTCTAAACGGCTTACAAAATAACAAAACTTATCCACTTTGTTATCTATCAAAGATGGCAGACCTTCATTTTTAATTGGACATCCGAGTAACTATAAATTGTTATTATCTAAATATTTTATATCTGGAAGCAATTGTTGAAGATTTTCATTTAAGTGAGAAATAATTTGAGGAGTAGGTGAATTTAGGCAGTAATATTCGCATTTTTGTGCGAATATATTCAAACCTATTTCCAAAAACTTTTCTTTTATAATTTTTATGTCATTAAGTACTGTTGACGGATTTTCAATTAATGTCCCATCATCGAGATACCATAAATTTATAGTGCTTTTTAAAGATTCAATAATTTTGTGTATAGATAAACTAAAAATTGCTGGGCCTAATGGGTCTCCTTGTTGGCAATCATTACATGACTCTATAATTTTGTTCCCATAAAATAAATTGGTGTTATTTCGGTAATTTTGCCATAAATAAGGGTATATATTTGGTATTTTCTCTTTTATACAACTAAGAAAATGATTTCTATTCACAGCATTGAAAGCGTTGGTCACATCTATTTTTACTAAAATTTCAGAATTATTATTATTTGCCAAATATGTACGTACTGTGTGTACAGCTACTTCACAGCCTGCAGAAGTGCCAAACCCTAATTGGGAAGGTCTAAAATAATTGCCTAAAGACTCCATTATGTTATGGCAGGCTATTTTTGAGGCTAAACGGCGAAAGGTGCAACCGATCGCAATAGGTCTGATTCCTCCGTCTTTTTTACGTAAAGCAAAAAGAGAAGACCCATAAAGAAATTTAAGAAAACTTTCACAAACTTTGCCAGAAACCATAAAATGTATTAAGTTTGTTATGCGCATTAAGAGCATTCGACCTACATCGCCGGTTTGCTTTGATAACAAATCTTTTAAATGTTGGGGTCGGAGACCATCAATACCAGCTGACGAGCCACTAGAAAAGGAATTTATACATTTACTAATTTCATCTGGATTGGCTATAAGGAAATTATTATTGGAATCGGGTGCATCAGGATAATTACCCACACATTGTGTAGGATGTTTTAATTTATAAAACATCCTACACAATATCATATTATGTAACATAACTGGTAGAAACAAAGTGCAACCTTATAGCATTATTAATAGAGTCTAACTAGAACAGAACCAATCAAATATCGCAAAGTTTTAACATCGTTAGGAAACCATTTTCAAAATTGGAATTCGATAATTGAAATTCTAAAATGAAACTTTTGGATCGACGCTTTAATTACATCAAAATCTATTTTTACAAAACAAAATATTTGTAATAAAGGTACCTACGTACAGATATACTTCATCACTTCTGGTAACGAGCGAGGTAGGCAGGCAGGCCACCAATTTCCTCATGGGCGAGGCACCTAATTATTTTCCGAATAAAAGAAAAAAAATATTGGCAACAAATAAAATTCTTTAAACAAAGAAAGTAGTAATTAGTTTAAGTCATAATCAATTTATTAAATACACCTGTTTTATATTTAAGAACAGTATTTATCAATAAAAACGAGAAAAAAGAATGTTCGGAAAAAAAAATCAACCCGTAGGAATTATGGATATTTTTTTTGGGCTTGGGGCCCACAATAGAGATACAAAAAAATATCCTAAATCTTCTATCTAAATTGTGGAGGTCCCGAGGCTATAGCACCGTATGCCCTACCCAAATCCAGCCTTGTGCTCGACTGAAACTAGGTAAATTAAATATATATTAAATAGGAAATGAGTCAACCATGCTCTAACTTGCTCAATAATTTAATACAATCTCCTCAGCTCCAGTCAAAGTCAACAAATTTACCATGGCATTCCATAAATTGCCACCAAATATTTTCTCCATGGCTATTATTGCCATGGGTGTTCCCTTTAGTAAATATACTGACAATCAAGGTTATTTTATGAATATTTTACTTCTTATGTATTAGTGTGGGACTCAAAAGTAATTAATATTAATTTCTCGATCTAAAGAGTGCTCTTTTTTTTAATGTACATCTTAGGCCACTTCGTAAAAATAAGAATACTACAAATAAAAATACATATCTTTTACTAAAAAAATGTGGCGTTATATATTATTTGAATGGCTCCAAATAATTTTTAATCACAATAATAATGAAATATTGAGCCGCAGCGGTCCCTTGGTTTACGATTTTGAACCTTATTTCTCAGCAATAATTCAGCCCGGAATTATAAGCTTATGCGTAGGTAGATAGGCTTTTTTTGTACATCTATATATGTATATTATGTAGTCTTTTTAAAAGTTTAAGGTCTAAATAACTCCACCACCTCTTAGGCTCTTATATACTTCGCTGATCCAAAATCATAGATTAAATAAAAACCAAAACTAATAACAATAATAATATTTGAAGGACATATTGCCCTAGTCACAAACTGAGCTTTTACTATGTACCAGAAACATATTATTGACAAACTGTACTGAAGATGTAACGAAATAGCGCCATCTAGCGCTGAATGTGACAGTTATCGGAGTGTTGCAAATTAAAAATCTTAATTTGGCAACACCGAGGATGACTGTCAACGTCAAAACATAACCTCTGTTGAAGGGAAGTGTGTTCGATCGCTACCTGAAAATATTATAATTAAATTTAATCTACCTCATTTTGAGTTTAGGAACCGAGTCTATAAATTACCAGGCTCGGGGTGATCGCTCACATCTCCTTTCCAAACCAAAGAGGCTAACACAACATTGTATTGTTTGAAATATAAATAAAATAAAAGTGTCAGCGTCCCGGCATCTAAATTGTAAGTACAGCTTTTGTGGAACAGCAGAATATTATTGAAATTGTTTCCTAGATAGAAGCCTAAATATTGTTGTCTAACAGGTCAGTAATTGTATCTGGAGCGGACGCTGCTTACTCCCAGTACTGGTGGTGCGTTACGGTGACTGTGCAGGACAGGCTTGGTCTGACGGGGTTCCCTTGAGGAGCTGTCACAGTCCCCGGGGAGTAATTTTTTTATTTTTATATTTTGTTAGTTAAGGCTCCTTATTATAAGTATAGTTTTAAGTCTGATTTGTTTCCTATGGTTTTCTGTGTGTTGTCTTTTGTTGTAAATATATAGTGTTAACTTTTCTCTCTTTTCTTTGTTGTTCCTTGTCAGTACCCTGCCCTGAGTTGTCTCATGGTCTGTGAGCCCCGGGCAAAAGATCACGTTACAACTGGCGCCCAACAAGAATAATCAGGGCTAGTACTGACAGGCTATTTGTATATTTTTCAGGTGACTGTGTCGGCTTCTTGTGGGATACCCCGAATGATGATTGGACGCGCTGACTTCTGAGCGACATCGTCCAGTCTGTCCTGTCACTGTCACCGCAAGGACGAGAGCACACTATCCATAGAATAAACCAGAGGTACACATTATCATTAGGGAGCCTTAAGCAGTGATCCGTGTTAGTGTTTTTTTTCTTTCAATTGTAACTGTAATTTTAAGACCTGTTCATTTAGATATATCTTATTGGGACATAGTTATTTTACATAATGCCTAGAAAACCTAAACTTAATGAATCTTTGGAAACCTCAGATGTTGAAGAAACTGCATCTGAGCAAATTATATATGTGAGGGAAAGTAAATTTACACCACATTCACTTAATTTAAAGTTTGATGGTAAGGGTTGTGTACGATCCTTTGTAAATAGGTTAGAAGAACTTAGAGTATCAAGGGGATTAACTAAAGTACAAATTTTTAATAGTTTTGTTGAAATCCTAGAAGGCCCTGCTCTTGATTGGTTTAGGTACAGTAAAAATAGTTTTGAAAATTATGATGAAATTTTGGTAAATTTAAAATTAGATTTTGACCTACCGGATTTTGACTACAGCTTATTACAGGAAATAAGAAACACTAAACAATGTAGTCAAGACACAATCATAGTATATATTTCTAAAATAATGGGCATGTGTTCTAAACTTAGTAAGGACATTAGTGAAAGTGAAAAATTAGACATATTAATGCACAATATACGGCCTCAGTACATGCCTCATTTAGCTTTACAAGATATAGACTCCATAACTAAACTTAAGTCTTTATGTAAAAAATTAGAAGTGGCATGGAAAAGGGAATGTGACCTTCCACCAACAGTAGAACAAAATAATACAAATATTGTTCAAAATAAAATTAATTTTAGGAAAAATCAACATAAAAAATATAAAGAAATTAAGTGTTTTAAATGTGGTGAATTAGGCTATAAAAAATCTAATTGTCCAAAGTGTAAGGAGTCAAAAAACTAGCTCCTGCAGCTTCACCATTAAATACTCTTACCTCTGGTGAGAATGAAGTGAAGCTGCATAGTGACTATCAAGATTTGCGTCCCCATATAGATATTAGCATTAATAATACATGTCAAACTGCATTGTTGGACTCGGGTGCACACTGTTCAGTGTTAGGAAATAATATCCATAATTTATTTATTAAAAATAATAATAATATTCAAATGACATTACAATCAATTACAATTGCAGATGGTTCATTTCTAAGATGTTTAGGAACAATAACTTTACCGGTCACCTTTAATAATGTTACCCAAGATATAACTTTTTTAATTGTTCCCAATATAATAACTAATATAATTTTAGGTATTGATTTCTGGCATGGGTTTAATATTTGCATTAATTTTCAGAAAAGTGATAATATAATAAATAAATATAATTCAATAATTAATGATCCAATTAAAAAATCAATTAATAATAATTCAGAATCTAATAATAATAATGTATCATCTATTCAGGGATTGTGTGATTATTCTAACTTGTCAGTGTCACAAAAATGTGAACTGAATAAAATTAAAAATATATTTGAAAACATAAACACTGAGAAGGTAGGGTTGGGGAAAACAAATTTAATCTCACATCCAATAAATACTGGAGATCATTCCCCAATCAAACAAAGATACTACCCTTTATCAGTGCATAAACAAAAAATACTACACCAAGAAATAGATAAAATGTTAGAACAGGGTGTAATTAAAAAATCAAACTCACCCTGGAGCTCACCCATTATTATGGTGGATAAACAAAATGGATCAGTTAGAGTTTGTTTAGATTGTAGGAAAATTAATGCAATATCAAAGGCCGATGCTTACCCTATGCCATATATAAGCCAAATACTTAATCAGTTAAACAATGCGAGGTTTCTTTCATCTATAGACCTGAGTAGTAGCTACTGGCAGGTACCATATGACTCCCAGGAGTCTGCTGAGAAAACTGCATTTACTGTACCTGGAAAAGGCTTATTTCAATTTACAGTTATGTGTTTCGGTTTGGTAGGAGCATCAGCGACAATGCAACGACTGATGGATAGCTTGTTTGGTCCAGAATTTGATAATAAGGTTTATTGTTACCAAGACGATATAATCATAATTTCAGAAAGCTTTAATGAACATATAGACTTATTAAATAAAGTTTATAAAAAATTAAAATATGCAAACTTAACAATTAATATGGAAAAATCACAATTTTGTTGAAGTGAATTAAAATACTTAGGTTATCAAGTAGATAAGGACGGTTTAAGGACAGATCCACAGAAAATTGAAACTATAAAAAAATATCCAACACCTAAAACTAGAAAAGAAATCAAAAGGTTTTTAGGGATGTCAGGGTGGTATAGAAGGTTTATTCAAAATTATTCAAAAATCATAAAACCTTTATGTAAATTAACATCAAAAAATATTAGATTTAAATGGACAGACGAAGCCGAACAGTCTTTCCAATTATTAAAACAATCCTTAATATCAGCACCAATATTAAAATGTCCTGATTATTCTAAGTTGTTCTCAATACATACCGATGCGTCATCTTATGCGATAGGCGGTGTCATAACACAAAATCATGACAACATAGAACACCCAATAGCATATTGTAGTCGAACTTTGAATAAAAATGAAGTTAATTATTCTACAACAGAAAGAGAACTCTTGGCAATCATATATTCCTTAGAACAATTTAAAATGTATATAGACGGTACTAAGTGTAATATTATAACAGATCATTCTTCTTTACAGTGGTTTTATAAACTAAAAAGTCCTTCAGGTCGATTAGCTCGTTGGAGTATGAGACTTAGTCAGTTTGATTTTAAAATTTTACATAGAAAAGGTAAAGAACATGTCATTCCGGATGGTTTATCAAGAGTAGAAATCAATAATATTACTTTAGATAGCATGAACCCAGGTAGCACAACATAGTCATATTGACGTCATTTTGTATGCCACTTTATGACGCTTCGTACGTCTTTTTAACTTCCAAAATGACTGCTTTATGACGTCAATATAACTAGATAAGTCAGGTCATTAAGACGTCATGCACAGGCGTCTTTATGACGTTTGATTGGTGATGTCTTTATGACGTTTGATTGGTGATGTCTTTACGACGTTTGATTGGTGATGTCTTTACGACGTTTGATTGGTGACGTCTTTATGACGTTTTTTGGAGGCCGCCGCCCTTTCTGCACAATCTGCAAAACAGCTCTATATCACCTGACTATACAGCTGATAAAGAGCTCTATGCAGCTTGTGTTCTACTTGGACCGCCACCACACCTATGATGGTAAAGCCGAAGGTAAATTAAAATATCTGTTTTAAATATACATTTAACTTTATTGAAACTTAAACATTAAAATTTAACTTTTTTTAATTAACTATAATAGTGTGTGTACAAGCGGGAAGCATATAAAACCATCGTCATTAATATTACATGGCAAAACTAAACATTTAGCATAAATCTCACTAATTTGCCAGATTTTTAAAGCGGATAATTGATTAATTACATATATATCTAAAGTAGTAGATTCAAAAGGATAATTGTAATAAGGTTTATAGTCAATAAATTCGCTACCAATTATGAATACGGTATTTTCTGTATCTATAATAATATTTTCTATTTGTACAACTTTACGATTATGCAAAAGACAATAGCTATCTGCAGGTACATATTTTTTAATACAAAAAGTAAATCCTTTACAAATAACCTTTTTAAATTGCTTACAACTAATAATTCCTTGCAATAAAGGACCATGTGTATGTTGTCGGTGTGTAGTGTTTTCTAATACTGGTTTCTTAAAACCTAAGTGTCCTTTTTCAGACAGCCTGTGACAAATTTGTGCCAAAGGGTTTCTGGGTGATTTCACCAAACGTTTTAACTGACCTAGATAATTTTCAAAAGGAAATGCAGAGAAATTATCTAGTGGGCCTAAATGATTAACATCATCTTGTAGGTGAATCAAAACATGAACATTATATACAAGAAATTCTTTACCATAAATTTTTTTAGAATGATTTACAAATATATCTAAAAGCTCGCCAGCTTTAGAAGCTCCAACAACAGACAAATGTTTTTGAGATAAAAGTATAGTAATTGCTGAATGCAACAACAAAAAATGCTCATAAATTGAAATATCTAACAGACCTTCCAAAACAAGTGGGCCAACATATATCAAGAAAGTTCGAAATTCTGTAGCTTTCCATCTGGCTATGTCATCCATAGTTCTCGGCTTTCTATTAAATTCAACACAAATGTACTGTTTTAAAGAAACCAACCTATGTGTTATTTCAGAAACTGTACGTCTATTCAAACGTACAGGTAAAGGCCCAGACATCCAAATATTTATTAACTTTCGAGTGACACCTAAACATACCGCGTGCATATAATCAATTGGAAACTTTGATACTAACCCAATATCTAAATTAATAAGAGGAGATACAGTAAGATGATGGTCTTCATCTTGCTGTAATTCGAATGACCTATCAGTTCGTCGAGTAGCATTGGTTTCTAAGAATACTACTCTACCATGATATTCGCCAGAGTCCCAACATTTATCACATGACGAATATCCTCCGTGACTTTTTATACACTTTATAAAAGCCTTGGCGGGAGAGTCACAAATGAAAGACTTAACTTTAATTATATAGCATGTGTCATTGTAAACATAACCGTTGTCCAATAAACTTTTTAACTCGTTCACGAAAGGATCCAGAAACTTATCCAGTGGTTTAGGTTTCGATATACCACAAAATACACCAATTGTAAATGGATTGCTCTTCATGTTTGTGACAATACATAAAATTGGCCATATCTGCAGATTTGAACTGCGATACAATGGTAAGCCATCAATATTAAAAGAAAGCTCCAAACTACCTTCTTTAAATTGAGTATAACCTGTTATCAGCTTATTCAACCCACATATTAATCCCACATGACAGTATGAACCATTATCCAGTTTCGTTTCTACTATGTTACGTGGTGTGTGAAGTAATGTTCTACAGTCCAAAGGTAATTCAGGGTGGAAAGGTGCTAATACATGTAATAAATCAGAAACTGCAGAATGTGATACATTGTGTCTGATAGTCCAATCCGCTAGTAATAATCGAATACTACTTGATTCTATTTCTGTTTCTGGAGATCCTGGTGGTATGTTGAGCAGAATTTCATTTACAGTCGGCTCTTGTGGTAAGTTATCTGAAGAATTTGAATCTGAATATTCTGTGTGAACATTTTGAGAAGGCACATACTCCGTTGTCAGTATGTCTGCATTATTTACAGGTGACCAACTTTGATTAATTTCACTAGTAGAAGGTTCAGTAGTCGCAAAGTCATCAGATGTAAGTATATCATTAACATGACTGTCCCTTACTTCACTTAAAAAATCTTCTACACCTCTTCTCACCCTTCGACGTAATTGCCTATAGCAAACTACTGCTTTCCTTTTTGACATGCTGTTAGTTTAGCGAGGGTGGGTTGTTTGATTTTATTTTCTTTTGTTGTCTTTCTCGCGCATGTTTTAGCCAGATTTTTATACAGTTTTCAACTTCTGTGTCAGTTGCTTGGGGATATCCAACTTTCACAGCATCTGAATTAAAAAAAAACAATCAATTAACTTAAACTTAATTTTTTCCAAATTCTCCCACCAGCTATACTGTTCAGGCAAGACGTTCATTCGAAAACTTATAAAACAGAAAACAACAATGCTTTATTTTATTGTTTTGTAATAGTTACTTACATAAAATGAGTTTGGTTAATGTAAGCTTTGAAAATGCTTTCTTCTTGCTCTTTCCCACACCATAAAAATTGTAGCAAGTAGCTACATCATCTGATAAAAGTTGTTTCAGCACCCCATACGTGCGACTTGCTAAAGTTTTACCACCAATCGATGCCAAGTATGTACCCTGAATTCAAAACAGACAGTTAAAAGCATGGATCTTGATATCTGATTATTACAAACTTTTGCTGTGGCATACCCGCAGTTAATATAATATTATACTCACAAGCCGGGTAAGGTTATTCTTATGGGATAAATAGATCTCTAATTCCTGGATATCACTCTCACTTTGCAGTGGAAGTCCCACAGGCAAATCTGGTAGAGTAAAAGAAATTTGTACTCCAATATTCTCTTGGTTTTTCTTCATTAGAGAAAGAATTTCTTTGTTTTGTTCACAAATTTCTTTGTTTTGTTCACGGATAGTGATTAAAGTGTCTAGTATCTTCTTTTGGAAACCTATAAAATAATAAGCAAGGTATATAATTATATGCAAAAACATGTGACATATGGCCATCATAAAAAACTTATACACAAAGCAAGTGTAAGTATGCAACACCCAAATGTCTGCTTGGACAGAATTTGAACCTGCGACCCCAACTTTTATTGACAGTACTAATTTCATATTTAACAAGTGTACTTGTATGTATATCCATAAATTGTTCAATCTGACTCCTTCCTTATAATTTCCAATAGAAAAGTTATGATCAAAAAGTGGTTTTATCCGATAGTTACAGTATAAACAAATATTATGATAAAAAATTAAAACATGTTTAGTTTGATTGTTTTCAATAAAAAAAAAAAATATTAAGTAGGAACCTACTTGATGAATCATATCCAAAATTTAAATTTGATGAGCGTGGAGTAGTATAATTCACAATATCACTGTCACAAAAAGAGTCGTCAAAACCAGATATAGCTGGAGCACTTGCTGGTGTAGTTTTCTTTAGGCATGATATATTTGGAGACAAGTGAAGACTCGAAGTACTTGCTTCAGTTTGTGGTGTGGATTTCTGTGGAGTGTGACATTTTGATTCTTCACAATGTTTTTCTGAAACAATTTTGGATTAATTTATGTATTGCTGCATTACATAACTTATGCTCATAGACCTTCATCATTATACCTGTTATTTTATTAGGCTTTATAGTTGGCTTAGGAGGACGGTCAAATGCTGAAATGTTGTTCTCATCATCACTGGAGCTATACAAACGCCGTGGTCTGTTTTTCACCCTGGGTCTTTGAATTTCCTCTGCTTCACTTTGTAAATCACTGGTGACTTCTGCCCGTTTAAGCTTTTTTTTGGCTTTTTCAAAGTCCTCTAGAAATATATCAAAAAAATTGAATGCAGGCTAAAAGAAAAAATACTAAATGAGGCAGCGGCTTACAGGGACAGATTTTCGTATCATAACATAGTTTTAGCAGTGGATAGCAACAGGTTGATAGTTGTTCGGTGGTAGTATAATTAATTGTAAAAGTAAATATAGATTGTGTCACAAGTCATGAAATACTTTAGAACCTTGTCTCTTTCTCTTGTATTGATAACTGAATTGAATGAGACAAGGTTCTAAAGTGTTTCATGACGTGATCTGTACTAAAATTAGATTAATTTCATGGGTTCCATCTTACACAATTTAAGTTATGGATTTCATAATAACAAATAAGTCCCCAATAATCTACTTTGTATTCATGCATACATTGATACAGAACTATTATAGCTCACCAGTTTCATAAAAACATCTATTAATCCCATATATTTCCCATTTTTCAGGGTTTGGCTCTTCATTTTGCTTCAGTAATTTATCAAACTTGTACTGTTCTTTAACAGGTGGCCAGAACACCTCTTTTTTTCTTGGTGTGATCCATTTGCGAAGCACTAATCCTAAACCGCCTCCTTGATTATTATTGACGCCATCCTCAAATTGTACAATTACGTACATCTACCAAAACAAAACAATGTTATTTACCTATAGATAAAATAGTTGAAACGATGGCAGTGGTAAGATATAGGGAACTCATTATTATTATTATTTTAATATTATGTATCTATACAATTGACTAAGGGCCGATTTTTCAATGGTCAGTTTAAATTTATTCTATTCTACAGATAACTTGTTTTGTTTTTGTTTGATATGGCTTTCAATCACAGAAGTGACAATTATTAATATTGCCATACTAACTTCCACAGAAAACTGTCAACGCTTGACAGTTTCATAAAAACATCTAATCCCATATATTTCCAGTTAACTATTGAAAAATCACAACAGTTCACAACACAAAGCAAGTATGAAAACGCCTCGAGAGTAATTTCGAATGTCGAAAACTATTGTAAAAAGAAATATACGTCAAAGCGTGCTTTTCGTACCTTCTGTTATTATTTGTGCAAGCCGAGAAGTACCCACTGACCAACTGAAATCTAAGCACAAATAGATTCTAGTTAAAACTAAAAATCATGCCGCCATATTGATATTGAACCTCCGCCAAACAAACGATGTTTTACTTTCGTTTGGGGATTGTACAAAAAAACCTCAATGTCGCAAACGTTTTACTTACTTTTAAGGACACAAAATCTCACTATTTCGAGTTCACACACCATAAATATTAGAAAAAAACCACAACAATCATTGAACAATTTATCACCCAACTCGCTTCGTGAAAAATGGAAAGAAAGAAGAGAGAATTAGGGTTGTAACATCCGAGGATCATAAAATGTCGATGTAAAACAATTTTTTTCGCTATTAATAATTTCAATATTTGTGATCATAGTATAGTACCTATGTATGTGCGCAAACAACATCTATTATAGATGTATTTAAATATCGACATCCATTTTAAAGTAAATGTGTTTGATTTCCGAACATTATAAAAATATTTATACACAATTAATATATTATGTTATTACTTTAAAAAGCGGCCCCAGCCTAGTGGTCGTGTCATGGCGCAACCGATAACAAGGTTAAGTCGTTGACATCGAGGCCGGTTGTTGGATGGGTGACCGCTTTATACAACGAGGCTATACGATCATAAACACCGCAACAAGCTCGCCACTTGTTAGGTGTTGCCTCCGAATACCATCGGCGAAATGCGGATGGGTTAATCCCTCCGCTGGGTACCCTGATGCTGTTTATTCGGTTCTCGGGAGCCATATGGCACTCGTGATGGTATTTTATGTTATTACTTTCATTCGATCATTTAAAAAATTCTTTTGTTTGTATATAATTTTTTTATATAGATAATATTTAAAGTATATAATGTATATAGTAGGTATATAATATAATATAATATAATATAATATAATATAATATAATATAATATAATATAATATAATATAATATAATATAATATAATATATAAGTATCGCTAAAAATATAATACTGTAGCGGGTGTGTCGTGGGTTTTACTCATAATTAAAGAAAAAGGTCTTTATATGTCTTTCACCATTAGTGAATTAACAAAAATATTTCTTCTTTTATTTATGGCAACATGATCGTCGGTTTGACAATATTTCTGCCAGTGTCAAGTAGTTTAATATTATACAACAAAAATATTTACACAAAAAATAACATGAATAATAATAACAACCTTGGCATTCCTGCTTCTGTAGGAAGATTTTAAAAGAATAATTTCGTTAGTTGTAACAACGATTTATCTACCTGAAGTCGTATTTAACCATCTTACGAAGAATTTCGCTGTTTTATATTGTGAATTATTTTAAAGTTTAAAATTTCAATTGTATATTAATGTGGTAGTAGTATATTGTTAGTAGGTATATTGTTTCTATGATTATTATAACTTATTATTATTATTGTAACTTATTATTATTATTGTAAATTGTTGTTATATTATTAGCCATCACCTGGATATAACATGTTTTGTTTATTTGCTCTATGAAATGACAAAGGTTGTTTGTTCTTAGCCAAGTTCGTGATCTATCCAATGGATTTTTTTATTTTATTTATAAAGTAGTAATTAAGCCCTTAATTACCCTAACGAAATTAAATTTTGTAATTCATACTTGACTGAGTGATCCTGTGAATCCTATGGTCGTAAATAATAAAAAAAAAAAAAAAAAAAAAAATAGCGAACCGCCACGGCGTCGCACGGGTGCAATTTAGAAACAAAAAAGCACACTTCAAAAAAATATGAATAATATTTTTTATTCCTTACTGGTTATAAAAGTACTTGTAAGTATTGTACCATAAACAGCCTATGATATTTCACGTGCAATAATGAATCTTAATTTAAAATTTCAAAATAATCGATGTAGTAGTTTTTGAGATTTTTGCGGACAAATACATTGCGGACAAATTTTTGCATTAAAATTGTTCAAATATTTGAAGCAGCACCCCTAGCACGGCCAAGCCAAGACAAGATATAAAGTCGCGAACCAATATCAAAAGTAACAATTTTTTTAATATCAACCAATCAGAGCGCTGCAAAGTTGCACCTGATTGGTTGATATAAAAAAAATGTTTTGTTTGACATCCGCTCGCGACTTTATCTCTTGTCTTGGCTTGGCCGTGCTACGGGTGCAACACCTATATAATGTCGGATAATACCAATAAGAGCGCACCGAGATAGTTTTGCCGCGGCGCTTCAAATACAAGAGGAAAATTATATTTCCCTTACTAGTTTCTACGATAAGCTGAATTTTTTTATGAGAGTCGCTTTTCTTTTGCAATTCGTTTTCTAAGTCGTACTTGTTTGATGAAAATATAAATATTTTGTTACAAGTTGAAGTGTATCGATAAATCGAATATACAATACGACACTACCCTACGATAACCTTTTTTTTCTTTGGGTGGGCAAGGGAAATTTTTTATTCAGCCTTAGATGTAACGAAGGTTTAAAATTTTTGATTTAACATTTTTCTTTGCAACGAGAGTTGTTTCATTTCTATTGAAAATTTGAAGTGTCAAATCGGTAATCTCTCGACGGCAGTAGAGTACGTTTCAGATAAGTCTGCGCGCGGAAAAAAGCGGAACTAACTGTACCCTATACCAACTGCTCTGAATAATGTTTCCTTATTCAGAGACCAACTGCCAACTAACAACACTAAAAATGGCACACTAGCGCCCTCAGTCGCGCGCAAAGTTATCTGAAATGCACTCTACAAGTAAAGTTGTTTTCTTTATCTGTATGTAGGTGTCAAATTAATAAATAGGTTTGAAAATGTTTGGTGACCATCCGCCATTCAGCTTCTATAGAATTTGTAAACACGGAATTTCTGGGCATCGATTTTGTAAGCATCAAGGTCGCCACTTGTAGTGGTCATGTCACGGTTAACAAGGTTAAGTCTTTGACAACAAGGACGGTCGTGGGATGGGTGGCCGCTTTATAAAACGAGTCTATACAATCATAAAGTCCACAACAAGCTCATCACTTGTAGTAGGTACTTATGTCAGTGAATGACTGGAAAATGGCGTCATTGTGACACCATTTGTCTAACGTCTGTCGGAGGGCAGTTCGAGAACGTCTTATGAACGTCTGTGTTATGACCGAATATGTCCACGTCAGTGAATGACTGAAAAATGGTGTCATTATGACAACATTTGTCTGACGTCTGTCGGAGGTCAGTTCAAGAACGTCCTATGAACGTCTGTTTTTGGTCAATAAACGTCTGCGTCTTAAAATGACCTGAAATCGACGTCAATATGACTACTCTGTGTTACCTGGGGTGTGTGTAGTTTGTGACCAGAGCAATATGTCCTACATATTATTATTATTATCATTAAAGGTTACCTGGTAGAAAAAGTATTAAGCTCGCCTATGTACAATTTTATACAATAAATAATAAAAAAATAAAAATAAATATTATACATATATTTTGTTAACACCCAGAACATGATAAACTGTACATTAAAATGCGGTTACGACGAGGTGGGAATAAAATCCGCCGCTGGGTACCCTGAGACCGTCTAGACGTCCTTATGCGCCGTGAGCCACCCGTGATGGTACACAAAATACTGTAAAGTTTCATTAATAATATAAACATTAATCATAGGCCAGGGTATACTCTGTTTTTATTTTGTTTTTTTTTTCAGATTTAGTTTCATATCGGCACGATTTTTGTACACCTTGATGTCTATAGTCGGTCAAGTTGGATTTTTGGGGTTTTGTGTTTATCAAGTATTTAAAAAGAATGCGTCTTTGTCTAGTGGAAGTAAGGTACATTTATTTTGCATATTATTAACCCATAGTAGTATGATAATCACAATCATCGCGGATCCAGGATTAACTTATTTTTCATTTTATGGGGCACAATCTTTGAATTCGTTTGTCACGGTCTAACTCGTCTATGGTCTTAAAAACTTTAGTATATTTAAGATAATTTTCTATCAGGTTTTACCAGTATCCTCCAAATTCCCAAAGTCCTCCAAATCTATTATTTATTAATTGTTCATTGTTTCTCTAAAACATAAAAGAAAAGCGGCCCAGCCTAGTGGTTAAGTTACTGCGCAACTGACAACAAGATCAAGCAGATGACCTGTCCCCCATCCGATCGTTTTATACAAGAGGCTATACCATCATAAACAGCAACAAGCTCGCCACTTGTTAGGTGTTGCCTCTGAATATCATCGGCATAATGATGGATGATAGGCGTGAAGATAAATAAATAAATATAAAATATTTACAACAGGTTTTTGATAGTAAAAATATTATTTTGTATACCATTCCTAAACATAACCCTTTAATTTCAGCCTCTGTAGTATTTTACGGGACCAACATCCTAACGACAATACTGTTTCTGCGAGTGGCCACAAGATGGCCGGCGCTGTGTCGCCATATATCCAAAACCGAAGCCGCAGATCCCAATGCTGATTCTGCTCTAATTAACAAATGTAATCTGGCCTGCATTATTATATTATCACTCGCTCTGGGTAAGTACTTTTATATATTTAAAAGAGGTGTTAGTACATCATTCAAATGTATTTACGTATGACCACGCATTTCGCCAATTCCTTTACGATTTAGTATTTTATTGTTAAAAGAAAGTAAACATTGATCATCAAAATTGACGGTAGATCAGTAAACACATATTTTTATCTTCTCTTATGAATTAATTCTATATAATTTACACTGTAAATTGTTTTTAACAAGTTGTATATTAGCTTAAAGACTGCAAGATTTGCTTCAAATACGTGTATAAATTATAGAGCTTTGAATCGCTAGTGACATGTGAATATCAAAAAGGGTTTGATGTGTCTGGGTCTACAAATATTCAGGGCACTGAATTTGTAAACAACATTGATATCACTATTAAAACGATTATTCGTAAGCTTTACCGATGTCTCCCATAGCCTAGTTGGCGGAGCGTCACACTTCGAAGCGCAAAAATCAACGTTCGATCCCCAAGCCCACATATGTATTTTTTTTTTTTTTTTTAATTGTGTTTTGATTTAATAACTTTTTATTGTTTTCTATTGCGCTGCTTTCTTTTCTAATAATTACAATGTCTGCGAGTGACAGAAATTTAAACTGCGCGTGTTGTCTTAAGGAAGTAATCTATAAAAACAGTATAACATGCTCTACGTGCCCCAGTACTTATCATCCTGAATGTGTGGGTTTAAACGATTTTAAGAAACTACCACAGTCTTCGATAATTTCATGGATTTGCCCCAAATGTAAAGCAAATCAAAAAAAGACTTTAAATTACACTAAAACACCTATTCGTGGCGATGATGCACATAGTAACGTTACATTACGACCTAGAACTAAAATCGGGCGGACCGACACCTCATCGTCCCCTATAGTACAGGAGTCGACCTCCGGTTTTGACACGGCTTTGATAACTGACATAATCCAACAGATTCTAAGAAAGGAAATGCTCGAGTTTAAGGAATCAATCAAGGAAGTGGTTAACAGGGAGCTGAAATCAATGGTTAATGAATTTGGAAAGGAACTTACTGATAAGTTGGTTGCTATTAAGACGACTACAGAAAATATGCAAGTAGACCTGGATAACCTTAAGACTAAATTCACGGATGTTGAGAATACTAGCAGAAAAGTGTCCGAATTGGAAAGCGAACTGAGCGATCACAAGCAACGTTTATTCTCTCTGGAACAGGATTTTAATAAGCACCAACAATATCTTCGACGTGATAATATCGAAATCGTTGGAGTACCGGAGCTTAAAAACGAGTCTCTTTCTAATATTGTTACTCGGATTGGTCAACATGCCAGTGTAGACATACAAGAGCACAACTTATTATCTGCCCACAGAGTTCAACCAGCGAAAACTGTTTCAGGTCGCCCTAAAACTATTGTTGTTAAGCTTAACGACCCTTTACTGAAAGATAAATTATTATCTGGAGTGAGAAGATGTAGAGGGATTACTACCAAAAATATTGGCATTCCAGGAGATGAAAAGCGAATTTTTGTTAATTATCACTTGACTGTATATAATAAAAGGCTTCTACAATCGTGCAAAGAAAAATGTTCAAAACTAGGTTATATGGAATATGTCTGGGTGAAGAATGGAAATATTTGTGTTCGAAAAAATTATAATTTTCCTTTTTTTTATGTAAGATCAATTTTAGATTTGCCAAAAATTTCTTAAACTATTTTTTGTTGTTAAATCTGGCAACCATAATCAGTTTTGAGTCATATGATAATCTTCGCTTAAAGACTAATTTTCAACGCATGCTTATTTTTATTTGTAAATCGTCGTTATTACTACATAATTACTACACTTGCACACTTTTATACACACTTATCTTTATTTGTAAATTGTCAAAGTTATTACTATTTTATTCACATAATTACTACACTTGCACACTTATTTTTATTTGTAAATTGTCATTGTTATTACTATTTTACTCACATAATTACTACACTTTCACACTTTTATACACACTGATTTTAGAAACTTTAGTGAAGTGTATATTTATTTATATATTCTATATTCAAATACATAAATGTTACATTCTTCAATCGCATAATCATAGTGTTTCATTATTATTTATTTATGATAATTTATATTTTTTTGTGGTCTGCTCACTTTTGCAAAATTTATGCCTCAATATTTATGCTGACGGTATTATTTTTTTGGTTTCAGAGATATTTTTTTGTTGTAGGGCTAGTTTTCTGTGCCGCAACTTGCACTTTTTTGTTGGTTTTTGTTTTGTCCTCGACATTCACTCACTGTATTGTCTTAATTATTATATGTACTATAATGACTAAGGTTAACAATTTAAATATGTACTATCAGAATGTCCGAGGACTTAGAACGAAAACTATGCAATTATATAATGGAATGTTGACCCACAATTACGATATTTATGTTGTGACTGAGAGCTGGCTACATGATGGCATCCTTGATTCCGAACTATGTGATGATAGATACGATGTATTCCGCCGCGACCGCGACCCCTCTGGAAAATTTCTTGGTGGTGGAGTACTTATAATGGTCCGTCGTTCTTTAGGCGCTCGCGCTCGGCCGGAATGGAAGTGCAGGAATGCAGAGGTTTTATGGGTAACTATCCCGGCTGGATCCTGTTATACATCCTCGAAGGATCTCCATTTATGTGCTTGTTATATCGCGGGCGGTCGTCGTCAGTCTAGTGATATTATAGCAGTTCAGTGTTCAATAATTGATGTATCTAAATTATATCCCAACGATTACATGTCCATTGTGGGGGATTTTAACCTTTCTAACGTCTCTTGGACGTCTTCAGGTCCTTTGCATCGCAAACGTGGCTCTATTGAATTGCAAAGTGCCGGTACTGATTTGATTAATACATTGTCGGAATTAGGGTTTAATCAATTTAACTATACTATAAACTCGCATGGCAATGTCCTGGATCTAATCTTTTGCAATTTTGGTATAGAACTTGAAAGGTCTGATTGTCCAATAATTCATGAGGATTGTTTTCACCCATCACTTTCAGTTGAATTCAATGATATTATTACTCCTCCCTTAATCAATTGTCATAACAATGTAAAAAGGTATAAGTTTCGTAAAGGAGATTATGATAAAATACGTAGCGAAATTAACAATACGGACTGGGCTACTTCCTTTAGAGGGCAATCAATAAATGATGATGTCCGATTGCTGTATAGTGTAGTGGAGGATTTGATTGACCGTCATATACCCTACCGTACTCACAACGTTGATCAGAGATATCCAATTTGGTATAGCGCCTCTTTAATTCATATTATTAAGGATAAAGCTAAGGCCCATAAGCGATGGAAAAAATTTCACAATCCACTGGATTATGACACTTTTAAACTTTTGCGTACAGACAAAAGAAATTTCAATCTGAACAGTTTAGGCTATATATAGAAAAAACATGCAGGAGGCTATTAAAACTTGTCCAAAAAAGTTATGGTCATATGTTAAGGCACGTCGCGGCACAAACGCTTACCCACGCTACTTTCAGTACAAAAATGGTACATTGTCAGATGGTCAAGAGATTTGTGATGGGTTTAATGATTTCTTTTATAGCGTATTCTCGAATCCTCTTCCTTCGTATGCGCAACCGGAACTTCCTCCTCCTTATTGTGATACTAACAATCATATTAATACAGTTGATTTTAGTGTCGAATTAGTATATGAGGTTCTTTCTTCTCTTGATGCTTCTGGAGGCTCTGGGAGTGATAATATTCCCCCATATTTTGTCAAAGAATGCGCTAAAGAATTAAGTTTACCTCTTACTCTAATATTTAATAAATCTGTGATCGACGGAATATTCCCGAATATTTGGAAATCAGCTTTTATAATCCCAATTCATAAAAAGGGTTCTAAATCAGTTGTTGCAAATTATCGTCCCATTTCTGTATTAAATGTATTTAGCAAAATTTTTGAAAAACTTATATATAAATTTATTTATCCATTAATAATTAAAGGTATTCCTGAGGCTCAGCATGGTTTTGTTAAGAACCGTTCCACTGTGTCTAACCTTGCCGAGTTTACGAACTTTGTTGCACGCACTATGGACTCTGGTAGGCAGGTTGATGTGATCTATACTGATTTTGAGAAAGCTTTTGACAGGGTTGATCACGTCATCCTGCTTAGGAAACTTCATAAACTTGGAATACATGGCAATCTGTTTCGTTGGGTAACTTCATATGTTTCTAATAGATCCCAGGCAGTTGTTATTGGCAATTATAGATCAAATTTTGTTGAAGTACCTTCTGGAGTACCACAGGGCTCTCATCTGGGACCTTTATTCTACATCGCTTACCTGTATGACATATATGCAATTATAAATAAAAGTAAATATCTTATGTATGCCGACGATACAAAGATTTTTATCGATATTAACGGCTATGGCGACTGTTTTGATTTGCAACATGACCTAAATAACCTTACTAGTTACTACAGCGTAAATCGTATAGCGGTAAATATATCCAAATGCTCTAAAATGACCTTTTCTCGAAAACGTAATATTATCAATTTCATTTATACTATTGGTGGATGTACTTTAACTGAAGTTGACTTTATCAGAGATTTGGGGGTTATTCTCGATAACGGTCTAAAATTTGATCATCATATTGATATGATCACCAATAGGGCGTACAAGAATTTAGGTTTTGTTATGAGAGTGTGTCAGTCTTTCACCGATCTTCATTGTATTAAAATTGTTTACTACGCTTATGTTCGTAGCATATTGGAGTACGCAAGTTGTATTTGGAACCCACAATATATTCAGTATAAGCAAAGTATAGAACGAATACAGTCTATATTTGTAAAACATTTGAGTTATCGTGCCAAATTACCTTCTGTATGTTATGAAGACTCCTGCCACCGACATAATTTACTGAGTCTGCAAGAGAGAAGACAGATGCTGGATATGTTGCTGTTATATGATGTCGCTAATAGTAGACTTGATTGTTGCAATTTGGTCCAACGGCTCACGCTATATACTCCTAAACGTCGAACACGTGTCTCATCACAGACTCTATTTTATACTGAAACCTCACGCACAAACTATTCCCAAAACTCTGCTATCTCAAGAATTGCTATGTGTTACAATAAAAGGTTTACAGATGTCGATCTTTATAGTAGGTCTAAAGCATCATTTAAAGGAGCTATTTTGAAACACTTAACTATTTAAGTTTTTTCAAATGTTTTATTCAATAGAATAATGAAGCATTCCCCCTTGTGTACTAACTTGTAACTCACACACCAACATACCCATACCATACACAAACACTAACACACTCACACCACACACGCACACAATCTTATTTGTATAACTGTTTTTTGTTTGTTTATTGTTTGTTTAATCACATAATTTACTGCTATATTTGTTCTGTTATTTTGTGAAAATCTCTTACTGGCTTTATATTCAGTTATTGTATTTTGTATTTTGTGATTTTGTATGCTGTGGATTTTCTTATGTACTTAATAAATAAATAAATAAATAAATTTTAA
>CAWUHH010000570.1:0-21068 GCA_963921915.1 Hyposoter dolosus | reverse complement strand
TAGGTTGCGAAATGTAAATGATTTCGAACGATATGGATGCCGAGCGAGACCGACAAGTGGCAGGGAGCGGCTGCAGATGAAAACAACTATATTGTGAAGAGGTATTACTGTTACACTAAGTAAATATGATGTATTATCAAATTTTAATTCATTATCATTATTTGACAGCCTCCATAGACTAGTGGTTGCGCCTTTGGCATTGTATCGGGAGGTCATGGGTTCGATTCCCACCTATGGCAAAAAAAATATTAGTACGTTTTTCTGTACAATTCGTCATGGTCTGAGTGTTTATAAAATATAATATGTATTATATCGTTGCTTCTTGTACACATAGTAAATTGTCCTACATATAATATATTATATTATACACGTCATTATCAAAAAAGATTAGTGAAAATAATTAATGAAAAAAAAATGGTGGAAGTTTCTGGAGATAGTCGGTATAAAAAAATATTTAACACAAAAAAATATTTAGAAGAATGCAGCTAGTGTTCTCGGTACTTTTAATAATGTAAGTCAACACTATACAAATATCTACATAGCAAATTCGCAAGCATAAGCTATTGTAGTTATAACAGCATTACGTTAAAACTGTAATTTTCAATTTTCAGGGCGAAAAATATGTCTTCCACGGCCTTCGCTATGTATAAATTTACAAAAGGCGAAGGTCTACTCAATACTACGCAAGACCTCTTCATGCAAGCTGAATACTTTGCCGAAGAAGCGAATAGACTTTATAAAATAGTTAGACAATTCTCGTATCAGGTAAACCAGACAATCTTTTAAAATTATTAATTTATTAAGCTCCATACTTCGCGTCGATGATGACTCCAAAAGCAAATTCAAGCAATTCATAAAAATATTTTAGCTCCCGGCGGGTACAACGAAAAAAAGAACTGTTAGAACATTTAGATAAGGTGCCAACTTATGTGCAACAACTACAGTTTACAGTTAAGGAACGAATAACGATATACAAGAAACCAAACACCTAATGGATGTCATAAGTAAAGTTGTGACGACTTGCTTCGACTGCGCGAACAAGGTGAGCTCTCAAAACTTTCCATACATAAAATTGTTAAGACCAATTGTTATACAGAATATGCAAAGGATATGCTAGTGAATCAGTACATTTAAAGAGTACTAATGGTGGCAATAGGTCTGGACCTAGTGATTTACAGATATCTAGTTTCAATAATTTCGTTTTAACACTATCAATATTAAGATCAGATAGATCAGCATCGTGGTAGTTAGAAGAAAAAGTTTGATTATAATTTACGGTTTTTTGTCACACCTAGTCAGTCGGCGACCCGCCCTTAAACTCAGTTTTGTGATTCAATTTGGTCATCGCCTTAACTGTTCGATTTGTTACTAAATCATATTAATACGAGTTATTATTGTTTTCAGAAACATGGTACGACAAGTAAACCTCTGAAAGCAGTTCAGTTAGATTCAGATGAACAAGCTAAGATCGCTAAGTTAGGTTGCGAAATGTAAATGATTTCGAACGATATGGATGCCGAGCGAGACCGACAAGTGGCAGGGAGCGGCTGCAGATGAAAACAACTATATTGTGAAGAGGTATTACTGTTACACTAAGTAAATATGATGTATTATCAAATTTTAATTCATTATCATTATTTGACAGCCTCCATAGACTAGTGGTTGCGCCCTTTGGCATTGTATCGGGAGGTCATGGGTTCGATTCCCACCTATGGCAAAAAAATATTAGTACGTTTTTCTGTACAATTCGTCATGGTCTGAGTGTTTATAAAATATAATATGTATTATATCGTTGCTTCTTGTACACATAGTAAATTGTCCTACATATAATATATTATATTATACACGTCATTATCAAAAAAGATTAGTGAAAATAATTAATGAAAAAAAAATGGTGGAAGTTTCTGGAGATAGTCGGTATAAAAAATATTTAACACAAAAAAATATGTAGAAGAATGCAGCTAGTGTTCTCGGTACTTTTAATAATGTAAGTCAACTTATATACAAATATCTACATAGCAAATTCGCAAGCATAAGCTATTGTAGTTATAACAGCATTACGTTAAAACTGTAATTTTAATTTTCAGGGCGAAAAATATGTCTTCCACGACCTTCGCTATGTATCAATTTACAAAAGGCGAAGGTCTACTCAATACTACGCAAGATCTCTTCACGCAAGCTGAATATTTTACCGAAGAAGCGAATAGACTTTATAAAATAGTTAGACAATTCTCGTATCAGGTAAACCAGACAATCTTTTTAAAATTATTAATTTATTAAGCTCCATACTTCGCGTCGATGATGACTCCAAAAGCAAATTCAAGCAATTCATAAAAAATATTTTAGCTCCCGGCGGGTACAACGAAAAAAGAACTAATAGAACATTTAGATAAGGTGCCAACTTATGTGCAATAACTACAGTTTACAGTTAAGGAACGGATAACGATATACAAGAAACCAAACACCTAATGGATGTCATAAGTAAAGTTGTGACGACTTGTTCGACTGCGCGAACAAGGTGAACTTTCAAAACTTTCCATACATAAAATTGTTAAGGCCACGTTATAGAATAGATAGTACATTTAGATTAAATATAGAGGATGTTTCAAAACTGTAGTTTCCAACAAAATTTAATCAAAATTGACTAGGGTTTACGATTTTTGACTTTGATGACAATAAAGTTGTAACCGTTCCGTAACGAAGATTTTTATTGTCTTAAAGCATACTATTTATTTTGAAACGTTTTCTAAGTTTATTTATTTATTATTATTCACACGTTTATTTATATATTAGGTATTTGGAAAACCAACTTCCATAAATCATAACATGACACTTATATAAACATAGAAAGGTAACAATAGGTTTTTTACTGATAGATACATGGTATATAACTTTAGAAACAACTTAAAATAAAATTAGATTACGTAACAATGTATTAACAGAGTAAAAGAATAAAGTAATAAAACAAATAATATCAACAAGAAGAAGAATGAACACAGCATGAAAGTAAACAAAAAAATAAGCCTATCAACGACCGCCTCAGTGCCGCACTTGTATCATTAAATAAATCATGTTCCAGTGTACGACTCAAATCGTTGTATGTGCTATACGCGCGAATCAGGAAGGAATTTTGTCTATAGTTAGTAGTTGCTTTATTTAAATTGAAGGTAGGAAAGTAACGTTTTGTTCTCATGGGAAGATTAAAGTTTAATTTTATTAGTAAGGATGGGCAATCAATAGAAGAGGTAGCAATTTTTTTAAAATATATTACATCAGCAATTTGCCGACGCTTATACAATGGAAGTATATGGTGTTTTTTTTTTTGTGTTTAACCGTGTAAGTATTTATTTTCACTGTATTTACTTTTGTAATTTATAAATCTAATAAATCTTTTCTGTATTTTTTTCTATACGCTGGATATAATTGTCGTATCTAGGGTTCCAAATTTCTGAAGCATATTCCAGACAGCTACGAACGTATGTGCAATACAGAATTTTAATTGTGTACACAATTAAGTTTAGAGAGAAGTGGTTTGTGATCAATTATGTCGAACCCCTCACTGTAATCGGTGTAAATAACATCAACTTGGGAACCAGCGTCCATATGCTCAGATAGGAAGTCATTAAATAATAATAAATTAGATACAGTGGAACGGCCACGAAGAAAGCCATGCTGGAGAGAGCTGAGTGTAGTATAATTTCAGAGAAGAGTAGATTTGTTCATGGGCAATACTTTCAAAAAATTTAGCTAGCACACATAATTTTAAAATAGGGCGGTAGTTCTTTATGTCAGTTTTTATTTCCTTTTTTGTAAATAGCTGCAATAAATGCTGATTTCCATATAGCTGGCATGTATGACCCCTTCATGAATAGACTTGTTATACAGAATATGCAAAGGATATGCTAGTGAATCAGTACATTTAAAGAGTACTAATGGTGGCAATAGGTCTGGACCGTGTAGTGATTTACAGATATCTAGTTTCAATAATTTCGTTTTAACACTATTAATATTAAGATCAGATAGATAAGCATCGTGGTAGTTAGAAGAAAAAGTTTGGATCATGCTGGAATTACTATCATCTGTGGAATCTAAAAAAGTAGAATGGAAGTATTTGGAGAATAAGACACAAATTTCGTTTCCAGTATTTGCCACTGCTTCCTCCAAGTTCATGTTATGGTAGGTAAGGAGTTCGACTTATACTTACTTTTTATATACCAGTCCAGAATAATTTCGGATTTCTCTTAATGGAATCCTGGATTCTTATCTTATTATATAATCAGCGTAGCATTTTCTTTCAACTATTTTAGCTCTATTACGTAACAGTGCAAATGAATGATGATCTGAAATATTTCCATATATCTTGAATTTACGGAAAAGTTTTTTTTTTTTTATGAGAGCTCGGCATGTGACCTCACATCTACCTGATGGAAAGCAGTATGAAGGTCCAAGAACAAATGCAACCAACAATTACGATCTAAGTAACCGTTGATTGCACCTATTATGCCGGCTTAAGATGCCTATACACGCTTCGTTTAAAGGACTCGAGATTATAGGAAGAAGGAAACACGCGAGCAGGTAGAGCATTCCACATTTTAATAGTGCGACAGATATACGAATCACCAAATTTTTTAGTGCGGGATGGTATATCTGCCACAGTATATGCATGCATTTTGTTACCCGCTCGTGAAGTCCTATACCTATATATGAAGTGTTTATACTTTTCTTTAATTATTTTTATAAGAGCAGAATAATACCATGGTGGATAATGCCTTTTAAAATGTTCCAGTTAAGTTGGAACGTATTTGTCGCGCAATGAGTAAATTAGTTTATAGAAATTATTAACAGCCTCTTCACATGTATAACCTGAAAAGATTCTATTCCAATGCGTGACAAGTAAATCTTCATTAGGTGATTCGAAGTCCGCACGATGGTATAGGTACTTTATACGTGCAGCAGGAGTTAATGTCCGATAATCTATTGACTTAAATATAATATTTAGAGCTTTATGATAGGGATCAATTTTAACTAAGGGATTTTCACATTCATATACTATGACTGGATCATTGCTGAGCACTGGATCTAGAATTTTACCGTAAACGTTAGGGATACCATTAAACTTATGAAGGCCGCATGTGTTTATAGCGTCGATAAATTCAAATTCATCAGAGCTACGCATATTAGAAGGGTTATAATAATTAGCACGCGGATCTAACTCCCATTGCAAGTTGCTCAAATAAAAATCACCTAATACTAGATATTCGTCACTCACGTCTGTTTGCGTGAGAATGGTATCACTAAGGTTATTAAGAAATATTTCCAGTTGCTGAGAAAACGAATTGCCAAGGTTCTGTCTAGATAAATAGAGGACACCTATATGTAAGTTATTTGATAATCTGGACCCTGGTTTGTATAATTTAATAGAAATCCAATAATCCTCCGCTGATGAAGTCCAGTTGTTTTGGACCACCACGTTCAGATCCCTCCGTTAATTATTATAAACTATAATATACCGCGAAGTCAGCAAGCACAGGTGCAAGTCATGAAATTTTCCACGTAGTGTATTTTAAATACATAAACAAATTGTTATGTTGCACAAGTCATTAAAACTAAGTGCGATTTTCATTATGTCGAAGCGTGTGAATCCAGTTTTAAGATAACTAAGATATAATATTTAAGTTTACAATTTATTTTCTATACTAGTGATTATTTTAGGATCTGTATATAATTTAGTGCATTGGAACGTAATGATTTTTAGGTTTCTATACCGTGGGAGGCGAATGTGGGAGTTGTATGGAAAGGCACCAGAGTGTTGCACCTGTTAAACACAATGATTCTACTTCGTTCTGTTTGTTAGTTTCCAACACGAGTGAAGTGATGTAATACTAAAAAGCCGATTTAAATGAATAAAATACTTAGGTACTAAAAATAAAATTAGGCCCAAGTAAGATAAAACATTATGGGCGCATTTTATATTTAAAGATTTCAGTCTACTCAGTTCTATTATATATATTAAGTCTAATGGAAACAAAAGCAAGTTTACTTAGAATTTTAGTCACTATACTCTGTTAAATTTAACTTGATCGATGGCAGAAGCCACTGCGTTTAAAAAGACAGTTCCTTCTTTTTTCTTTTTTGTAGGAAAAAAATAATATTCACGTTATTTTTTAACAAAATACTTACTAAATTACGTATTTTATCAAATTGTAGAAAATCAACTGAATTACCATTTATTTACTTTTTATTTGAAAGCATTTAAGAGTTTTATTTTTTCTTTCAGAGGTTGCTTTTTAAATTAACTAGGGTTGGGCAAATAGCTAAATTTAGATTTTTCATTTTTATCCATACAATATATAGGTAGGTAGATAGAAAAGAATAAAAAAATAATAAATTCTTATATTGTAAATATAGTTTAATTACCTTACACAAGTACAATATTGCAGTAATTATTATATAAACAATTTTATTCACTTAATACTGCACGACAGTCAATGTCGGGGGACCTCGCGCACATCGCGACAATAAATACGCGCTTGGGATACCCTATCCCAGGCGCACTGAACTCGTCTGCATTGCGCCAATTCCTATCCTAAACCTAATCCCAATCCCACCTCTCTGAGGGGGGACAAGCCACACGGCAGCACCAAAGGCGCATGAGTTAGGCGGGAAGTCGCCCGCCGTGATCCTGCTCCTAGTAGCGGAGTATATACCCCAGCCGGAACCCAGCAAGAGGGTTGAGACCGACTGACCGCGACAAGTACCCAGATAGTAGAGTCCCTGCCCCGTAACAGGATCAACTCTAGCCGGCTCATCGAACAACCGGGGTCTCTGAAGACTCACTATCGCTGGAAGAGTCTCCTATATTAAATTAATATCAATTCATTGTCTTGAAAATTGTCAAAGTTAATAGATCGATCTTTTACTATAGGTAGGGTTACGTATGATCTATCGGTTTCAAATCGCTTAAATCTTCATATTAGCAACACCATTAGAATCAAAAACATTTGAAATTAATTTGATGCTTATTTTTCCATGTTACCAAAAGATTAGTATCGACAGCATCACATCACAAGTAATAAATGTCATAATAGCTGTCATCGATCAAGCTTAATTTTACGGAGTATAGATACCAGTGATTAGTCACGATGAAGTATTAAGACCCATTGATAATTATTTGAGAAATACTTTATTTGTTGTTTTCTTTATTTTTGCTGTTCGCCGCCAGGGCCTTATACCCGGCCCATATAATAGTGCCCGGGATGATGCGGTCGGTCTCTCACCAACTTGTATTGCCCTCGTAATCCTCTCCCACTTATTGTCGGTTAAAGTATCTCCCCTTGGTGTAGACTAAAGCATGCTAAAATGTAATCCAACAGGTTGTAAATGTCTACTTTCCTTTGTTTAGTATGTTGGTACATATACTCCTTACATGGATTTATAAGACCTAAAAAAGATACTTATATGATAAAATACAATAAATAAAATGGACCTGCGCTGAGCATATGCAATGCTTCTCTATTTATAATTTTCCTGTGTTATTTTAGTTAATGTATTTTTGTTGTATTTTCAGTTTTCCCCGTGTAGTCCCTATGTCTTGGAAACCAAATTTAACTCATACATGATCCATACAAGTTTGTCTGTGGTCTGTTCTCACGAGTTTTTTTTTATTATATTTTGCTTGTTTGATGGTGTTTCTACAGGTAACTGAATGTTGTTCGTGTGCTGCTCCAATTATTAAACTTGAGTATTGTGAATTAAAATTGCAAAGCATGATAATTTAAAATTATTAACTTACCCAGGGTTCAACAAGAAAATGTTCAGACATTGCCAGTTAATAAATAATTCAGTCTCTACTCATACTAAGTTCCCTACCACATAAAGAACATATACAAAAGCAAAGTGACCAGTCTCTCGCACCCCTCAAAGCTAACCCTCGTTACAACTAAAGCTATAGACCCCACTCTAATAAGTAATTTATTCCTCAAAACCACAGTACAAGTTGGATTTCACTGGTCTTTCTGCTGGCGTAGGCGGCGCGCGGTCTTCTGCTTGCGCCAGGGACGAGGACGGCGGCGGCGTGGGCGGCGGCCACGCCAAGCCCGGGGGGAGCACCGGCGACACCGCCGTGTGACAGTACGGCATGGGCGCGGCAAGGGCGGCGCGCAACGGGCCAGGAGTTCCACTCCGTACGCACGAAAAACGAAACTTCGGGCGTTGTATCGGGCATTTCCTACTCTGAACACCTTCGGGCGCTATTTCGTTCACGAGAGTCGTGCTTTGACGTCTCGCGTCTCATAAACCCTACTCTGAACGCACTTTTAACGAACGAGTACTGGACTTTGACAGTTGTTTCTTCGGGGATTTTATGTCAATATTCACGAGAGCTTTATAGGTACCTTATAATTATCGGATAATCTAATTTATTCTCAAAGAAGTTAATTTTCTTCACAAAATTAATTGTAAGTGATAGATTACCTTTTTTTGTGGATAAATTAGATATATGGACTATAGTTAGTAAATAGAGAAGACTTGTTCGAAAAGCGCGGGGCGGTTTTCACCGCACAACCTCCTAAAAGATTTGATTCGCAGATGTCTTGTCGTATTTAATATTCCATCAATAAACGAACCTTGTGGTCTATCACGCGATGACGGCAAGAGACCTGACGGATTAAGTATATTCCCTGGAAGATGGGTAGCTGCTTAGTGCGGGATGCGAGATTTGTCGACACCTTGGCAGCTACACATCTTTCGAGGACTAAAGATGAGGCCGCTGCTGCCTACGCTGAAAACCTCAATCGGCTAAAATATTGTCAAATGATTAATAACTACATATTTGTGCCGTTTGGGGTAGAAACCATGGGACCGTGGAAGATCAAGCAAAAAATGTTTCAAAGAGATTGCGTTAAATTTGGTGGACGTCACAGGTGACTAGAAAGCTGCCGCATTCCTCTCACAAAGAATAAGCCTAACCATACAGAGAGGAAATGTAGCCAGCGTTCTGGGCACTATGCCGCGCGACCACTTTAAGAATTTTTTTTTTCTTAGGTGTTTTGTAGGAAAGGTGACAAATTAAAAATAAGAAATATATATTAATAAAAGGTTTATTATTTACACAATTAAATCACTTCCTACATTTTATTTACTGTTAACAATTAGAAAGAAAGAGGAGTCACATATTTTAGAAAGCGCGTGGAAAGATAAAGTAAAGGGTTTTATAAACACTAGAGATAAACATTTTGGTATAGGAGCTTAGGTCGTCTATAAGAAATTTCGCTCGACTGCTAGGGTAGCTTGGCTACTGCGGGAGGTCAGCGACTCGTTGTTCTCGTTCTGGTCAATTATCAAGGGTTATTCCTGAGGTGGATTTGTTATAGTGTTATTGAACCCGAAACCGTCGAAATTGATTGACGAGTATATTTAGTATCCTCGCCGCCTTATCGTCCATTCAACCACCGGTTTGGTAACCGCATCCTGCAAGTAGACTATCACCTCGACAAGAATTAGGTGCGTAGTTTCCTGAAAACCGGTAAACCCACAGACTAAAACCGAAACATGGCTAGGTCACTTGACAGTTTTTACATCTGTATGATGTTTTATTCCCACCTCGAAGTAACTTGATTTAGAACAGTTGATTTGATGATAAAGAACTTGAGTACCTATATTAAAATAGTCTTAATTCTTATTCGTCTGTGTCGCCGCGATTTTGTAACCTTATCAATAAGTCGGCATAGTGGGATCGAGCAATATAGTTAAACAAACTTTGTATCCAACTGATGGTCTGCTTATAGTCAGGTGGATACAAAGTCATACTTTTGACTTTGACATACAGAGCACCAATTACAAAAAAAAATATAAAACTGACGGTATTCAGAGTCTACACCTAACAAGTGGTCAGCTCGTCGCGGTACTCGCAACACCACTACTGAAGCTGTCTAGGCGGTCACGAGCGTCATAAGGCACCCACGATGGGACTTAAGAGTAAAAGAACACAGGGTTTTGGGTCAGGGCCGGGGCCTAAAAAATGTAGTAGTCATTTTGAAAAATATACAAAATTAGTAATCGCATTACAAGTTTCGCATGACATCTGTGTATGACGTATACATTAATATTTTTTAAGATGTAGGTAGACTGTTAAGTTCAATGTTTTGAGTTAATTAGTTTTTCGTTACACTAAAGTATTGAAATAAAAAAAAAAAACAAAAAAAAAGAAAAAAAAAAAAAAATCGGTCCGTGAAGGATTCGAACCGCCGACCTCCTCTATAAATAAAATAAAGGTTACTCTAACCGCTGAGCTACGCGGTCATTTTGAAAAATATACAAAATTAGTGATCACATTACAAGTTTCGCATGACATCTATGTATGACGTATACAATAATATTTTTTTAAATGTTTGTAGACTGTAAAGTTCGTTGTTTTGGTTTCATATTTTCTTTATGAATATTTTGTATAAAAACTAAAATGTCAATCTGTCATTTAATTAATTTTGTTTGTCCGAGGTAAAAATTCGTAGAAGTCAAATCGTTTTATTTGTGTAAAGTTTAATAAATCCAGTGTATGTGTTTGTGTGCCGGCATTATTATTTCCGGAGAAAAATACCCCTTCCTATATATCTATATAAAACGTGACAGGACATTTTCTGTTGACCTTAAAATTTTTCGAGCACTTTTTACTAAAACTTATAACAAAGTCGAAGATGCATTAAAGGCTGACCGTATTATAGAAGCGGAACTTCGTGGTGTCTACGAACAGCGGATTTTCTATAGACCAAAGGGTACAGCAATTGCAACTAACAAATAATACTTCTGAAGAAGAAATTCTGGAGGATAGTGAGGCAACCGACAGCATTGAATTGAAATAGCTATCAATTAAAGGTAAATGCGAATCATTATTATTTGGGGGACAATTCAAAAAGATAAACAATGATGAATCGTTAGACGACGATGATAAGTTTCAGTACTTAATTCAAGCTACAGCTCCCCCCCCCCCCGTTGTGCCTAACTACCATATATTTATGCATTTAATGGGACTCGAACCCACGAACCTCGCTATCGCGGCAAGGCGCTCAACCGCTGAGCCAACCAGGTTCCAGTCAGCCCTCTCGAATTTTGTCATTGCTTGTTATCTACTTATACACAGACGCCCTCTATTAGCTTTCTTCTATTAACTCTATACGAGTGAAGTTACAAGTCTTAGTTTCTAATACTAGATGGCAGAGGAGTCTGTTTTTTATTTATACTTTTTTCAGTATTTTATATTTTTATAAATTCCTTATTAGGATAATCTTATTTAAAATTTTTAATAAACAACTACTAATGCCCGGTCCCTATAAGTTTAACGATCGGCAATGGTAAGCGTTACCTTGACTTTGTAACGAAAGTTTACAAGACCCAATCTGACGTGCCAATAGTTTTTTTTTGCCCTAACCTATAGTATATGATTTTCGGTAGGAGGCCCTCTCGAGTGTTTAGTTATTCCTTACTTTAATATGAAATAATGCAAATAAAATATATAATATTTACAATAACTATTTTATGTAAAATAGTAAATTTTTAAAGTAATAAATTTTCTACTATAACTAAAATTTATTTAAAAATAATATATTAAATGTTTTGTGGGAAAACAAAACGCTGTCACTTTGCTTTGCTTACTTGTTCTGTGAAAATTTTGTAAACACAATACACTTGTATTTTGTTTACGAAATTTTTGTAATTTAGATTTCTAAATAAAGAATCATGGATTACACCAACCAAATAGGTTTGAATGGGCAATGGAGATAATGTATGCATGAAAATCCGCGATAACTTTGATATTTGAGAGGTTATAAATACACAAAGTAACCTACACTTGGTTACTCGTAAATAGGGGTGAATTTCCACCAAAAGTTCTTCAACTCCTACCTTATTGAGGCGGAACCTGAGGCACTACCATGGGATTTTGCTTCGTAGCAGCGTAACGTTAATACGTGAGGAACAACCAATAGGGTTGTTTTATTTTTGGTAACAGGATTTAATAAAGCGATCCTTTTGGTAGTTCCTAATGTTTTAACATAACGTTGCTACAAGGCAAAATCCCATGGTAGAGCCTCTGGTAGTGAACTCGACTTCATATATTATTGATTTATAATCTACTCGGAACTTGTGGCGTATTTGTGGTCTCTCATCGGATCTTTCCAATAAATCTAACGCTACAATGGTCTCCAGACCACTATCACTGTCCAAATATTCTATTTTGAATTACAAAAACTATAAAATAAAATTTAATGAAACCGTAAGTATCGCGTAAACCCCGGATCTTCAGCGGTTACAACTTTTATTACGGAACGTAGTTTTGACAGTTAATTGACATTAAAAAATATTATAGGGACGCCAGTAACAACAACTCTCATACATAAGTGTAACGAAACGTCACCGCAGGCCCTCCCAACCGTTAGTTAAAAATCTAGTTGCCAATGGTAGACGTGTGAAGTTATAGGGACACTTTTCTGTAACGAATGGTAGAAATCGTTACCACCCGCAAGCCAAACGGTTCGTGTGAACTTTATAGGGACTGGGCATAAAAGATTATTGTCGACTAATAAGTTTGATAAATATAACGAGTGTTTAAATGAATGGCTGAGTTGTGGTATTATATAAAAGATACATGGCGACAATACAAGCCACTACTTAACTCATTACGCTGTTATTATTAATTTGTAGGTTTGCAAACTACTTAGGCATATAGCGACGACAGAAACATTACAAGTAAGCGCCAAGTAGTAACTGCTGCGAGGACCCTAGCAGCTCATCGTGGCAGCTCGGCGGCGCGAGAAAACCTGGACGTGTTCGTAGACATGTGGGCGTGGCTGCTCACAGTTGCTGCTAGACTTGCGCGGGCGCTGTTAGACTTGACAGACTCGCGGGCTGATAGGAGAGCGCAACATTATAGTAGTCTGCCTAGACCCGGGGTACGTATGTTCCACATAAAATGACTGCTTTGACGAGAAACTTATACTGGCCATGAAGCTGGATGGTATAGGAAAACCTCTACGTATTTGAAGATATTTGAGCGTGACTACTGATAGATGCTGATGCGGGCACACAACTATAATTGAAGGGCTTGCGCTGATTGGGAAGCACAAAATTATAGTAATTCGTCTAGACTCAGGGAATGTATTATATGTTGCTGTAATCATTGGTAACAGAAACATGGTAGGTACATAGTACAAGTAAATTGGTACCTACTACGAATGGTAATCGTCATGTGGCTCTTTCTACCTAGTCGATATTTAATAACAGTAATCGCTCCCACTATTATAGCTTAATGATGCGATTACAGGTCGATTTTATATTAATATCCTCGCTGCTTTATTATCAAATCCGACGCCTGTTTTGTAACCACACCCTGAAAGGAGACTTATCTCGATAGGAAATCAATGAAATGTGTGTTTATGTATTGCGTGTATTATATAATATACCGTATTTGAGTAGTTTAAGTATTGTTATGCTTTGGTGATATTATATATATTTTTACTTTTTGCAAAACAGGCATTAAGCTCGCCTATAGGTATACAATTTTGTGCAATAAATAATTTTAAATAAATAAAAACCAGTAAACCCGCAGACTAATATATAAACAAAATATTGTCGATTACAAAAACATGATGCGCTGCGACATACAAATCTTTAATAACACTACCATCAATAAGTATAACTTATTTACAAAATAAACAATCCTTTAAAAACGCTACGATCGCTACGCTTTGTAGCTACGACACACTTAAAAGGAGAAGAAATATCTGATAATGACAGAACTATTTTACTGTCGACTATTTAGCGTTTCGGATCGACAAATATTGTTTATAAAACACGATAAGACAAGAAAATAATATGGCTTTATATTTAGCACCCGTTATGATATATTTTTTAGGCCAGGACCAACGTGAAATCAAGGGAAAAAGAGTCATTTTTCTTGTGTCATATTTGATGCCTTAGCATTAAATTAAAAGCTCAAAAAAAGAACAGTAGAGACTTTATATTATGAATAAAAATAATATCTCGTCGAATAAACAAAAAAAGAGAATTGGGTTTCTGAAAAAAAAAAAACTTTGATATCGTAATACTCAATTTCCTCAGCGACAATTGTATTGTTTTGTTTTGGTATTATAATATACTAAAACATTAATCGTGTACTTTTTTTATTTAGCACGTATTGTAACTAAAATCCTACAAATTTTGACTATAATTTACGGTTTTTTGTCACACCTAGTCAGTCGGCGACCCGCCCTTCAACTCAGTTTTGTGATTCAAGTTGGTCATCGCCTTAACTGTTCGATTTGTTACTAAATCATATTAATACGAGTTATTATTGTTTTCAGAAACATGGTACGACAAGTAAACCTCTGAAAGCAGTTCAGTTAGATTCAGATGAACAAGCTAAGATCGCTAAGTCAGGTTGCGAAATGTAAATGATTTCGAACGATATAGATGCCGAGCGAGACCGACAAGTGGCAGGGAGCGGCTGCAGATGAAAACAACTATATTGTGAAGAGGTATTACTGTTACACTAAGTAAATATGATGTATTATCAAATTTTAATTCATTATCATTATTTGACAGCCTCCATAGACTAGTGGTTGCGCCTTTGGCATTGTATCGGGAGGTCATGGGTTCGATTCCCACCTATGGCAAAAAAATATTAGTACGTTTTTCTGTACAATTCGTCATGGTCTGAGTGTTTATAAAATATAATATGTATTATATCGTTGCTTCTTGTATACATAGTAAATTGTTCTACATATAATTTATTATATTACACACGTCATTATTAAAGAAGATTAGTGAAAATAATTAATGAAAAAAAATGGTGGAAGTTTCTGGAGATAGTCGGTATAAAAAATATTTAACACAAAAAAATATTTAGAAGAATGCAGCTAGTGTTCTCGGTACTTTTAATAATGTAAGTCAACTTATATACAAATATCTACATAGCAAATTCGCAAGCATAAGCTATTGTAGTTATAACAGCATTACGTTAAAACTGTAATTTTTAATTTTCAGGGCGAAAAATATGTCTTCCACGACCTTCGCTATGTATCAATTTACAAAAGGCGAAGGTCTACTCAATACTACGCAAGATCTCTTCACGCAAGCTGAATATTTTACCGAAGAAGCGAATAGACTTTATAAAATAGTTAGACAATTCTCGTATCAGGTAAACCAGACAATCTTTTAAAATTATTAATTTATTAAGCTCCATACTTCGCGTCGATGATGACTCCAAAAGCAAATTCAAGCAATTCATAAAAATATTTTAGCTCCCGGCGGGTACAACGAAAAAAGAACTAATAGAACATTTAGATAAGGTGCCAACTTATGTGCAACAACTACAGTTTACAGTTAAGGAACGGATAACGATATACAAGAAACCAAACACCTAATGGATGTCATAAGTAAAGTTGTGACGACTTGTTCGACTGCGCGAACAAGGTGAACTTTCAAAACTTTCCATACATAAAATTGTTAAGGCCACGTTATAGAATAGATAGTACATTTAGATTAAATATAGAGGATGTTTCAAAACTGTAGTTCAAACAAAATTTAATCAAAATTGACTAGGGTTTACGATTTTTGACTTTGATGACAATAAAGTTGTAACCGTTCCGTAACGAAGATTTTTATTGTCTTAAAGCATACTATTTATTTTGAAACGTTTTCTAAGTTTATTTATTTATTATTATTCACACGTTTATTTATATATTAGGTATTTGGAAAACCAACTTCCATAAATCATAACATGATACTTATATAAACATAGAAAGGTAACAATAGGTTTTTACTGATAGATACATGGTATATAACTTTAGAAACAACTTAAAATAAAATTAGATTACGTAACAATGTATTAACAGAGTAAAAGAATAAAGTAATAAAACAAATAATATCAACAAGAAGAAGAATGAACACAGCATGAAAGTAAACAAAAAATAAGCCTATCAACGACCGCCTCAGTGCCGCACTTGTATCATTAAATAAATCATGTTCCAGTGTACGACTCAAATCGTTGTATGTGCTATACGCGCGAATCAGGAAGGAATTTTGTCTATAGTTAGTAGTTGCTTTATTTAAATTGAAGGTAGGAAAGTAACGGTTTTGTTCTCATGGGAAGATTAAAGTTTGATTTTATTAGTAAGGATGGGCAATCAATAGAAGAGGTAGCAATTTTTTTTAAATATATTACATCAGCAATTTGCCGACGCTTATACAATGGAAGTATATGGTGTTTTTTTTTGTGTTTAACAGTGTAAGTATTTATTTTCACTGTATTTACTTTTGTAATTTATAAATCTAATAAATCTTTTCTGTATTTTTTCTATACGCTGGATATAATTGTCGTATCTAGGGTTCCAAATTTCTGAAGCATATTCCAGACAGCTACGAACGTATGTGCAATACAGAATTTTAATTGTGTACACAATTAAGTTTAGAGAGAAGTGGTTTGTGATCAATTATGTCGAACCCCTCACTGTAATCGGTGTAAATAACATCAACTTGGGAACCAGCGTCCATATGCTCAGATAGGAAGTCATTAAATAATAATAAATTAGATACAGTGGAACGGCCACGAAGAAAGCCATGCTGGAGAGAGCTGAGTGTAGTATAATTTCAGAGAAGAGTAGATTTGTTCATGGGCAATACTTTCAAAAAATTTAGCTAGCACACATAATTTTAAAATAGGGCGGTAGTTCTTTATGTCAGTTTTATTTCCTTTTTGTAAATAGCTGCAATAAATGCTGATTTCCATATAGCTGGCATGTATGACCCCTTCATGAATAGACTTGTTATACAGAATATGCAAAGGATATGCTAGTGAATCAGTACATTTAAAGAGTACTAATGGTGGCAATAGGTCTGGACCGTGTAGTGATTTACAGATATCTAGTTTCAATAATTTCGTTTTAACACTATTAATATTAAGATCAGATAGATAAGCTTTGTGGTAGTTAGAAGAAAAAGTTTGGATCATGCTGGAATTACTATCATCTGTGGAATCTAAAAAAGTAGAATGGAAGTATTTGGAGAATAAGACACAAATTTCGTTTCCAGTATTTGCCACTGCTTCCTCCAAGTTCATGTTATGGTAGGTAAGGAGTTCGACTTATACTTACTTTTTATATACCAGTCCAGAATAATTTCGGATTTCTCTTAATGGAATCCTGGATTCTTATTATATAATCAGCGTAGCATTTTCTTTCAACTATTTTAGCTCTATTACGTAACAGTGCAAATGAATGATGATCTGAAATATTTCCATATATCTTGAATTTACGGAAAAGTTTTTTTTTTTTTATGAGAGCTCGGCATGTGACCTCACATCTACCTGATGGAAAGCAGTATGAAGGTCCAAGAACAAATGCAACCAACAATTACGATCTAAGTAACCGTTGATTGCACCTATTATGCCGGCTTAAGATGCCTATACACGCTTCGTTTAAAGGACTCGAGATTATAGGAAGAAGGAAACACGCGAGCAGGTAGAGCATTCCACATTTTAATAGTGCGACAGATATACGAATCACCAAATTTTTTAGTGCGGGATGGTATATCTGCCACAGTATATGCATGCATTTTGTTACCCGCTCGTGAAGTCCTATACCTATATATGAAGTGTTTATACTTTTCTTTAATTATTTTAATAAGAGCAGAATAATACCATGGTGGATAATGCCTTTTAAAATGTTCCAGTTAAGTTGGAACGTATTTGTCGCGCAATGAGTAAATTAGTTTATAGAAATTATTAACAGCCTCTTCACATGTATAACCTGAAAAGATTCTATTCCAATGCGTGACAAGTAAATCTTCATTAGGTGATTCCGCACGATGGTATAGGTACTTTATACGTGCAGCAGGAGTTAATGTCCGATAATCTATTGACTTAATTATAATATTTAGAGCTTTATGATAGGGATCAATTTTAACTAAGGGATTTTCACATGCATATACTATGACTGGATCATTGCTGAGCACTGGATCTAGAATTTTACCGTAAACGTTAGGGATACCATTAAACTTATGAAGGCCGCATGTGTTTATAGCGTCGATAAATTTAAATTCATCAGAGCTACGCATATTAGAAGGGTTATAATAATTAGCACGCGGATCTAACTCCCATTGCAAGTTGCTCAAATGAAAATCACCTAATACTAGATATTCGTCACTCACGTCTGTTTGCGTGAGAATGGTATCACTAAGGTTATTAAGAAATATTTCCAGTTGCTGAGAAAACGAATTGCCAAGGTTCTGTCTAGATAAATAGAGGACACCTATATGTAAGTTATTTGATAATCTGGACCCTGGTTTGTATAATTTAATAGAAATCCAATAATCCTCCGCTGATGAAGTCCAGTTGTTTTGGACCACCACGTTCAGATCCCTCCGTTAATTATTATAAACTATAATATACCGCGAAGTCAGCAAGCACAGGTGCAAGTCATGAAATTTTCCACGTAGTGTATTTTAAATACATAAACAAATTGTTATGTTGCACAAGTCATTAAAACTAAGTGCGATTTTCATTATGTCGAAGCGTGTGAATCCAGTTTTAAGATAACTAAGATATAATATTTAAGTTTACAATTTATTTTCTATACTAGTGATTATTTTAGGATCTGTATATAATTTAGTGCATTGGAACGTAATGATTTTTAGGTTTCTATACCGTGGGAGGCGAGTGTGGGAGTTGTATGGAAAGGCACCAGAGTGTTGCACCTGTTAAACACAATGATTCTACTTCGTTCTGTTTGTTAGTTTCCAACACGAGTGAAGTGATGTAATACTAAAAAGCCGATTTAAATGAATAAAATACTTAGGTACTAAAAATAAAATTAGGCCCAAGTAAGATAAAACATTATGGGCGCATTTTATATTTAAAGATTTCAGTCTACTCAGTTCTATTATATATATTAAGTCTAATGGAAACAAAAGCAAGTTTACTTAGAATTTTAGTCACTATACTCTGTTAAATTTAACTTGATCGATGGCAGAAGCCACTGCGTTTAAAAAGACAGTTCCTTCTTTTTTCTTTTTTGTAGGAAAAAAATAATATTCACGTTATTTTTTAACAAAATACTTACTAAATTACGTATTTTATCAAATTGTAGAAAATCAACTGAATTACCATTTATTTACTTTTTATTTGAAAGCATTTAAGAGTTTTATTTTTTCTTTCAGAGGTTGCTTTTTAAATTAACTAGGGTTGGGCAAATAGCTAAATTTAGATTTTTCATTTTTATCCATACAATATATAGGTAGGTAGATAGAAAAGAATAAAAAAATAATAAATTCTTATATTGTAAATATAGTTTAATTACCTTACACAAGTACAATATTGCAGTAATTATTATATAAACAATTTTATTCACTTAATACTGCACGACAGTCAATGTCGGGGGACCTCGCGCACATCGCGACAATAAATACGCGCTTGGGATACCCTATCCCAGGCGCACTGAACTCGTCTGCATTGCGCCAATTCCTATCCTAAACCTAATCCCAATCCCACCTCTCTGAGGGGGGACAAGCCACACGGCAGCACCAAAGGCGCATGAGTTACCGGCGGGAAGTCGCCCGCCGTGATCCTGCTCCTAGTAGCGGAGTATATACCCCAGCCGGAACCCAGCAAGAGGGTTGAGACCGACTGACCGCGACAAGTACCCAGATAGTAGAGTCCCTGCCCCGTAACAGGATCAACTCTAGCCGGCTCATCGAACAACCGGGGTCTCTGAAGACTCACTATCGCTGGAAGAGTCTCCTATATTAAATTAATATCAATTCATTGTCTTGAAAATTGTCAAAGTTAATAGATCGATCTTTTACTATAGGTAGGGTTACGTATGATCTATCGGTTTCAAATCGCTTAAATCTTCATATTAGCAACACCATTAGAATCAAAAACATTTGAAATTAATTTGATGCTTATTTTTCCATGTTACCAAAAGATTAATCGACAGCATCACATCACAAGTAATAAATGTCATAATAGCTGTCATCGATCAAGCTTAATTTTACGGAGTATAGATACCAGTGATTAGTCACGATGAAGTATTAAGACCCATTGATAATTATTTGAGAAATACTTTATTTGTTGTTTTCTTTATTTTTGCTGTTCGCCGCCAGGGCCTTATACCCGGCCCATATAATAGTGCCCGGGATGATGCGGTCGGTCTCTCACCAACTTGTATTGCCCTCGTAATCCTCTCCCACTTATTGTCGGTTAAAGTATCTCCCCTTGGTGTAGACTAAAGCATGCTAAAATGTAATCCAACAGGTTGCAAATGTCTACTTTCCTTTGTTTAGTATTTTGGTACATATACTCCTTACATTGATTTATAAGACCTAAAAAAGATACTTATATGATAAAATACAATAAATAAAATGGACCTGCGCTGAGCATATGCAATGCTTCTCTATTTATAATTTTCCTGTGTTATTTTAGTTAATGGATTTTTGTTGTATTTTCAGTTTTCCCCCGTGTAGTCCCTATGTCTTGGAAACCAAATTTAACTCATACATGATCCATACAAGTTTGTCTGTGGTCTGTTCTCACGAGTTTTTTTTTATTATATTTTGCTTGTTTGATGGTGTTTCTACAGGTAACTGAATGTTGTTCGTGTGCTGCTCCAATTATTAAACTTGAGTATTGTGAATTAAAATTGCAAAGCATGATAATTTAAAATTATTAACTTACCCAGGGTTCAACAAGAAAATGTTCAGACATTGCCAGTTAATAAATAATTCAGTCTCTACTCATACTAAGTTCCCTACCACATAAAGAACATATACAAAAGCAAAGTGACCAGTCTCTCGCACCCCTCAAAGCTAACCCTCGTTACAACTAAAGCTATAGACCCCACTCTAATAAGTAATTTATTCCTCAAAACCACAGTACAAGTTGGATTTCACTGGTCTTTCTGCTGGCGTAGGCGGCGCGCGGTCTTCTGCTTGCGCCAGGGACGAGGACGGCGGCGGCGTGGGCGGCGGCCACGCCAAGCCCGGGGGGAGCACCGGCGACACCGCCGTGTGACAGTACGGCATGG
>CAWUHH010000569.1:0-12649 GCA_963921915.1 Hyposoter dolosus | reverse complement strand
GGGCGCCTTAAGGCACACGTGGCGATATGTATATATGTCTAATATATATTATATCTTTGTTACTGGTATACATAGTACAAGCCTACAGCTTAGTTTGTGACCAGAGCACTCTTTGTAAATTGTCCTACATATTACATATAAAGAATAAAATATTAAAATTATCATTACCAAATTACAGACTACGTAACATTTTGATTCGCAAATATATTTTATCGTTCATACATCTGTAATAACATAGTATTTCTATTTTATATAAGTACGATATTGGTCAATTGAATTTTGTAAGGATGCAAGATTCGCCAAGATGAAGTCGCAGAAATTCGCATTTCTTGAGCACGTCTGGGAATTGTCTTGATCGGCACTTTCGGTCAATTCAATATTCCCCTGATTTCTGTAGTTACGCCGAATGCCCAGGATTTTGGCTTATTACAGATCCTATATATGATTAAAAAAACCTAGACGAAAGGTGTTTACTGATGCACGAAGCGTTATAGCGCGGTGGGAGGATGGTGTCTATAACTTTAGGATACTTGTACTATTATTTCTTCTGTGGTTAGGCCGACCGAAAGGACAAGATGCAAAAACCCTCAATTATGACCTAGTTAAGTTTCGGTTTTTGTCTTAGGGTACCTATACCGGTTTTCAGATACATTATTGCATCGAAATTTTATCGAGGTGGTAGTCTTCTTTTAGGATGCGGTTACCAAACGACTTTGTAAGTCTGCTTATAAGATAGATAAAGAAAGGGTCACACTCATGTTTTCGATGGATAGTGTTTTTTATGGTAGTTTTACCATGGTAACTGGTAATTTTTTTTGAAGTACAGATAGTTTCTATATTTACTGTCAACCTTAAAAATGAACAGCGATTAAGAGATTATGAAATGTCGGCTTAAGTGCACAGGAAAAGGATTCGCGACTCGAGCGTCAAAAAACATCTAAATGTTGTTTTCAGTGATAATAAATTATTTTTTTGGAGAAAAAAAAGAACATGGAGGTGTAGATTTTATTTACTTTACATTTCTAATTAAAAAATCTGTTAAGTTTTAAAATGACAACTAAAGTATATTTAGAAACAAAAATCAAACTTTGGGTGTATATTTAAAAGTTAATATGTTTTTTTTTATATAAAAACTATCTAATTAGGATCGAGTAAGTAATATTTACACCTGTACGTTCTTTTTTCATTAAAAAAAAACTTTGATATCACTGAAAACAACATTTACAAGTTTTTAGACGTTAGAAATCGCGAATCCTTTTCCTGGCATCTTAAGCGTTGTATATTTTTTGTACACCTCCATAGACTATATAGTGGATGCACCTTTGGCGTTGTATCCAGTTTGAGATCGTGGGCTTGATTCCCTCCCATGAGAAAAAAAAAGTTCTGTACCTTTTGCCATGTTCTAGAAGTCTACACAATTTAATAGAATCGTTTTTCCCCCGAAGGGTAAAATAACGGATATTTTGTGTCTAGCCAAGGCTTGACCCTTGGAGATTACACCTTACCTTTTTACCTAGTTGAACAGCCTCTCCAGTATCACCCTCCTCCCCCCTCCAACCTTGGTCGATTGGACGCATACGCATGTTGAGCCTGCAGGCGCCAGCGCTTGTCAGTGTCGATCCAAGGGAACCGAGTCGGCAAGGCCTTACTCGGGTCAAGCCTTGGCTAGACCCAAAATATCCGTTTTTTTACCCTTCGGGGGAAAAACGGTTCTATTTTAGGTCATAGCCTGCGGCTTGACCCTTGGAGATGTGTTTGGTTTCTGCCGGCTCAATTCGCGCACTGTGATAAATTAGACTAGAAGGCTTTATTGTATGAAAAAACAAAATGAGATCCATCATTTATTAATAAAGTAATCAAATAAAATGTAACATATTATTAAATTAGCTAATATAAAAACTAAAAGTAATAATTCTTTTCATAAAAAACGGACATAGATTAATTTACATTTAAATCATTAAATAGAACTAAAAATATCATCTAAAACATTATTTTCTCTAATATTAGAATTTTAATGGTAACTAATTTCCTTGTAATAAAATTTGAAGAAACTGCAAGCGTAAAGTTACCTTTACGCTTGCAGTTTCCCATTGCTAAAAGGTCATCTAAAGGTAAATTATTACCCCAAGATCTTGAAGAAGCTGCAGATCTATTGCTACCAGGTGGTGCTTTTATTCCCGCGCCGAAAAGGCCGTCTGAATCCAACGCGATGATAGAGCATACTTTTCCTCTTATCGATATAAACAAGGAAGTTAAGTCACCTTTTGATTTTCTTCTTATTTCCGAAATAATAATTAGTTTCTTAATCCATGACACAAGATCTATCCCGCTATCTTTGTTACTCCTAATTTGCCATCCCGATTGCCTGTACGATGCAGAATCGGTTTTTGATCCAAAAACTGGCCAAAAAGTTATGGAATCCTCGGAAATAACCATCTTATCTTTGGATATATGTAAAAGTGTGAGATCATGAACCCTCCTACTAGATGTTAACAATAGTATTAAAGCCACGTATCTTGATACCTCAAAGAGGTTATCACATTGTAGAGTATTTGATTGCAACCATGCTATTAAGACTGATACATTCCATATCGGTTTTCTTGACACAGGACGCTTCAAATAATTGCTTTTTAAAATTCTTTTAACGATAGGATCAGAACTCAGCATCTCAGATCTTCCAGGATTAGCAAAACTGCACACTACTGATTTATGCAAGGCTATTGTACTAGGAGCCAAGTTACAATTTGTGTGCAGATAACATAACTGTCTGGTCGGTCACATCTTGGCTTACACACTTGGTTACTACTGCTGACTGTCGCGTTGCCATTAAGTCGATGTCCGGGACTCCCCACTTCAGGAAAAGTTTCTCTCTCACATACTTCGAGATCGACCAATCTGGGAGAACTCGACCTCTGGAGAGATGATCGTCGGTTGAATTGTATCTCCCGGGAATGAATTGAGGTTTCAAATGGATGTTGTGGGGATAACATAGTTCTAGCAGATCCCGAGTCAATTTAAACAAAATATTCGATTTCGTTTCTCCCTCCTTTCTTATAATCAAATTGTTGCAGCTTGTCTATCTGAATTAGCACAGGCTGGTTGGCTAGAGTATTGATATTTCATTTTATTGCGCAAAATACCGCCCAGAGCTCTTTGCGGATGCAATGCCACATTAACTGTTTGACGGTCCATTTTTGTAAAATTTTCAGGTCGTTCAGCCATGATCCCCAACCCCAATCCGATGCATCTGTTGTAAGGTAATTCATGGGGGTGTATATCCAATTTTTTTATTGATCTCTGACATTTTTTATTGTTGTCTGACATGTTTTATCCACCATGCTAAGTCTTTCATGAAAAATGCAAACGATGCGAATGTCAGTCCCCCTATTATAGATTTTTCTTCCAGCCAATTCCAAGTTCGTTATTGAATCAGCCTGTTTAGTGGTTTGCATATCCTGTTTACTTTGTCTTGTGACAGCAGTTTCTGATTTTTTTTGACAATCCCACATAATTCCTAGATATTCCATAGTCCGTTTGGGTATTATTGAAGTTTTGTCTAAATTTACGACGAATCCTAAACTGTTGAGTAACTGTATTGTCATTTTGGCATGCTGTCTCAATATATCGGGGTTTTGGTTTGCAAGCAAAAAGTCGTCCAAATAAACCACTAACCGAATGCCCCGAGATCTTAAATGGGCCGCAATCCACTTCGTAATCCGAGCGAAAACTAGAGGAGCTGTAGAAAGTCCGAATGGCAGGCAAGTCATGTTGTAGAAACGGTTCCTGTATATCAAGGACAGAAATCGGCGGTGGTTGTCGTGAATCGGCACATGAAAATAGGCATTCTTTAGGTCTATTTTTATTAAATAATCGTTTTCTTGAATAAAATCTGGAATATTATGGTGATTTATTAGGCGAAATAGTCTGGGTTTCAAAAAATGGTTTAGCCGTTTCAAATTGATTATTGGCCTTACTCTGCCGTTTCCTTTGGGAACAAGAAAGATACTTGAAATAAAACCTGTCGGGTGTTCGGATGTTACTATTGAATCGTTTTGTATCATCATGTCTATTTCCATACATTTCATGTTGACATAAAGGGTATTTTGTAACCTCGGATGACCTTGAGTATATACTTGGGGGCCCTTAACTTTTGCCAGGTTTTAATTTACCGGCCCGAAAGTGGTCGTAGTCAGAATTGTCGATTTGAACTGCCTTTAGGCCTTGATCTTGTGGCCGGACGCTGTGACATATTTTTATTAGATCTATCTGATCGTTTGGGAGCGATCGGACGAAATGTCGCTGGTGTTTTGAACGTAGATTGTCTACCATTACTGCTCCCATTTGGTTTTAATATTGTGGGAGGCCTAAAACGAGAAACATTTTCAAAACGAGTTTTATTTTGAAACAGATTATGAAAACCTCCATGTGTTTTTAGTAAATCGGCCAATTTGGTTTCGTCAAACAGATGTGTGGTTGAGGGTACTATTTCCTTTAACAAGTTGTTTTATCCAACGTTGATTATATCCGCCCTTGTGCCACATGTAAACTGAAGGACATCGTCGGACAAAATTTTGAAATCTGCCGATTCACCCGCGAGATCAAATCAAATCAAATCATTTATTTCATGTAAATCTTTACAGATATTTATGAATAGGAAAAAAAAAAGTTTAACAATGAGGTCTTAGAGTGCGTTCGGTTAGGCAGCTATTCATTATTAAAAGAACGACAAATATTTATTATACCTCGATATCAGATTTAGAACTTAAATTTAGAAATCTTAATATGAAAATTACTACCAAACCGAACACACACTACATAACCAACTAGTGTAAGACTAGGTGGTTAGCTGATTCCATTGACCTGTCAATCATTATCTGCCATACAAGGGAGCCACCAAGGCAACCAACTTCACCGACCATATCCACGCCTTAAATATTTATTCTAAATAAAATATTAGTAACCAATCACAAATATATATATAAGTAAAGGTATAAGGATCGGTATTTTTAAGGGCGGGTATACTAACTGTAAAGTCGATCCCCTCAGTGACACCCCGGAGAAAAAGAAACCAGAAAGTAAAAAACTCTAGTACTTCACACAAACTAAAAGAGGAGCACAGCCATTGATTTGCTTATGCTATATAGCATATATATATATAGTAGCATACTCAAAATGCACCCCACCGATCAGCATGCGCAAAACACCCTATGGCAGATTATTTGTTACTGTACCAATGTACAGAACTACACAGTACTGTAGTATAAATTAAGTATAAATAAGCAGGTGATTACCTTATCCAAAGACAAAATTTACATAATGTAATAAAAATAAATTATGTAATATTAAATTATTACAATATCGGACACTACTAAGCTAGGGTTCATTCTACATATGTAATAAATAATTTGTTCACTAGTTGCGAGACCTCAATTGCATATCAGGACGGTTCCAGACGTCTTTATCGTTAAAATACTCTTGTAATAAAAAATACTAATTGTCTTTTACACTATAGTAAGCCTTATTGATTAACCCTAGAAGCCTTATCTACGCCTGCGAGGCGTACACGCAATTGAAAATTCTTTATCCCTTTCTAACGGGTGAAGTTAGCGCCTGGTGCTGTTTAGACATCCCAGTGGCCAATAGGAGCTTGTCAATAGTGTTTGTGTCGTTAAGCTAAGTTCCACTATTTTTGACTTATTGAGGTGCTGTACGCCTGCGAGACGTATGTTTAGGCTTTGTGTAACTTTAAAAAAAATGTCAAAGATTATTCAAGAAACATTATGTGCAATAACTGGTTCATATCTGTGCCACTGGCTAAAAATCTACTTCAGCAGCCTACTAGGTACTCTAGATTCTAGTAGGCACTATTTAAATCACCACCTGTAGTTGTCAGTTGTATGTTTTGATTTGAATTCATTGGCCTTCTACAACTTGTATTTTACAAGCCAAAACCTATAAAGAAGTATACCTCTTATCCTCTTGTGATGTCAATGCAGTAAATAATAATTCAAGTGGCAAACCAGACATGATTATTTTTTACAACCAAGCAAAAGGAGTAGAATCATTCAATTAAATATGTTATTCAATGATGAAGAAGTGACTTGAAGCTCCTACTAATAGATTTTTATGAGAAAATATAAGCCAAATTATCGAAAAACCTATCGATGGAGGTAATGAACGTCAGGCAGGAGAATTCAGAGCCTAAAAAATGTAAATACTGCGCCTTTTGCCCCTACAAAAAATAATATGTCGAAATTAGGGTCAAAAAATTATGAATATTGTGAACAAATACTTGCTATCTGTGCAGATTGCTCTAAAATAATAGCTATTCATTAAAAGATTGCCGATTACTTTTAATATGTATCCTAATAAAAAGTATTTTATGTTAAAAATGATTATGATGCCTAAGGCATTAAGTTCGCCTATGTACAATTTTATTTTGTAATTATGTGCAATAAAGGATTTAAATAAATAAATTAATTAAAATTAAAAAAAAAGATATTTCAGTTGATTTCTGAGAAGTTAATTTTTTAGTTTGAACATTAGGTATTTTTATTTATTTTCTTGTAATAAATAACTGTGAGTATAGTGTCTATTAATAAAAGTATGTTTTATTATAAATTATATCCTAACCTTACATTTCCTTTAAAAAAAAATATATAATTAGGTATATTTTAGCTTACAGGCGATCTTTAATATATATACGCCTCAGAGACGTATGTTAAGGCTTTATGTACCTCCGAAATAGAGGCTTCTAGGGTTAAAATGTGTTTTATACAATTCTTAAACTTTATTTCACTCAGATCTATAATGCTTTTAGGTAATTTATTAAATAACCTTATACTGTTAATGACGAAACATTTATTACCTTTTTGCAGTCTAAACTTTGATATCGATTTTATCTATGTTTCTTAAGTTTAAATTATGTCTATCGCTATTTTTACTAAACATATTTAAGTTTTTCCTTACGTACAATAAATTCTCATAAATATATTGAGATGGTAGTGTCAATACATCAATCATAGGAAAGATTTCTCGAAGAGAGTCACGAGCTTTCATGTTATATATTGCCCGAATGGCCCTCTTCTGTAGAATAAATATTGTATCAATATCTGCCGCAGATCCCCACATTATAAGACCATATGTCATTATACTTTGAAAATAGGCGAAGTACACTAGTCTGGCTGTTGCAACATCAGTTAATTGTCTAATTTTTCTGACTGCATATGCAACAGAGCTCAATCTATTGGATAAAGTATTGATGTGAGCTTTCCACTGTAGTTTGGAATCAACTGTGATCCCTAAAAACACAGTGGAGTCGACAAATTCCAGATCAGTGCCACCTATCTTCACTGTGGCATTGATATTTGATACATTAGGCAACTTAAATTTCAAGCACTTAGTCTTCTTTGCATTTAAAACTAAATTATTTGCCGTGAACCATTTTGATACCATTTCCAGAGTGTCATTTGCTGCCGATAATATATTATCTTTCCTACTAACTTTAAACAGTAGGGATGTATCATCAGCAAATCACTATCTGCGCCGTTTCCTGTACCATATGTGGAAGATCATTGATGTATACTAGGAACAGGAACGGGCCTAAAATTGAGCCCTGGGGGACACCCATCTTTACAATGGTTAGATGTTTTTTAAAAGAGTCCCGGAGTTTCGGATCTTCAAACTCTTTAAAAATGTTCTCAACACCCCCACTAAAAGCCAATAGTTGTTTAAGTAGGCCATGTGAAATAATGGCAAGTGCATTTTCAAATTTCATAAGAATATCGCTGCTGCACCACTTAGCCTCTTTAGCCGGAAAAAGAACATCATCGTATTCAGGCCGCTCTTCGGCATCCAAAAAGTCGTCCTCGGAAGATTCATCGTATCTGTCAGGGCTTCGAGGGCTAGGGTTCCTTTGATTATCCAGAATGCTTTGATATCCTGCTGTAATATGTTTTCGATGTTTAATGTCCTTTTAAATAGCTCTAACACCGACTTTTCGGTTGCATCCAAACGCCTTGATTTGATCGTAGCCAAACTTTCTACTGAAGAAGTTGATCTCCTCGTTCTCTTTAAATTATCCCTCTCCTCCCCTCTTAGTACTTTATTAGCATCCTCCCTAGAATGTATTCTTTCCTTAATTTCTTCTAATGCTTTATTAAAAAGTTCATATTGAGCATTGGTTCCCCTTGTTCGGGTCCCAGCGCCCTTGTAAAAGGCCAGTTCAACAGAGTCAACTTAAGATTTTTAAAGGACTTTTCTGAAATGTTATCAGTTTCAACATTAAATTTTGTTTTTATGATTTTGTTACTGGAGATACCAGGTTGTTCAACTAGGTAAAAAGGTAAGGGGTAATCTCCAAGGGTCAAGCCGCAGGCTATGACCTAAAATATGTATTATTATCGTTATTTCTAAGCTTAGCTTAGTTTGTGACCAGGGCAATATGTGTAAAAAAAATCTACATATTATTATTATACCTATATATATACATAAAGAAAATATCTATATACGCTATATACTTACCTACATAAAGAAGAAAACTGCACATTGATTTAATAAAAAAAAGGCGAGATGGTGTCCAAACAGCCCTAGTAGCACGGCCAAGCTAAGACAAGATATGGGGTCACGAACCAATGTCAAAAGTAACAATTTTTTTTTATATCAACCAATCAGAGCGCTGCAAAGTTGCACCTAATTGGCTGATAAAAAAAAATGTTTTGTTTGACATCCGCTCGTGACTTTATCTCTTGTCTTGGCTTGGCCGTGCTACGGGTGCAGGCTACAGGACAAGAATCTTGTTTGCACTAAGGCTTTCGAATACCGGATTTTTTCAATACCGGTATTAATACCGTGTGGGTGTTTCTCAATACCGGTATCCCGGGATCCCGGTATTGATTTTTTTTTTTTTTTTTTCAGATTTGTCTGTATTTTTGGAAGTTGGTATTTATGTAGATGATTTTATTTCGACTAAATGAAACAAACAAGTTTTTCATTTAAAATCATCATTGATTTATATTAAAATAATTTTACGTGTCAGTCAAGTCAAGCAGTTTTTTACGATAATTAGTGTTAAACAAATTATAACCAAAATTTTATGGGACCAACAAGGTGCACAGTTTGCATATGGAGTCCACTCGTTGATCCACCATGAGTTTTAATGATCTTTTGGCAAAGTTTGCATTTTACTGTCTGTCTATCTTCAGAAGTTACACCAAACAGCAGTGTTAGGTTTTTTTTTTAAACTCTTTATACTGAGTTTTCGGATGTTAAATTGTAGTAAAAAAAATTAAAACAGATGATTCCAATTATTTATAAGTTGTCGTTCATCATACATATTATTTTCTTCGCGTTTTATTCAGTAGCTAAAAAAATTAACAAAACTATTGTTTTGCGTATTTATCAATGAGTAATCAAATTTAAGTTAATTTAAAAAATACAACACGTAACAATTAATTACGTGATGTATTTTACTTAGTGTGTTAATAGTACTTATTAATCAGCTAAAACACAACCGATACGATGACAGAATATATGTACATTGATTACTAATAAACGGATTTTAACTAGATTTCAATTATATAACAAATAAAGATTTTGTGTGAAATAGAATAAATAAAGACAGTTGGCTTTGGTAACTTACATTTTTAAGTTGTATTACGCTCGTAAAAAAGGCCACAGAGTCAAACCACTGATGATAACGCATGCAATTCAACTACTCACTGTTTGAAATAACGGTTTGTAACATTCCAAAATGAAATAAATGGGTAAAAATATTTATGTGTAACACAGTGATAGTTTATTACGATGTAGGTATTTTGTACTAAAAATTAAATAAAATACTAATACCGGTATTGGACATTTCAATACCGGTATTGAAATAGTCTGAAAAAAGTCCGGGATCCCGGTGTTGCCGGATACCGGGATCCCGGTATTGGAAGCCCTAGTTTGCACGCGCATCACTTAAAACTACTAAACCGAGTTATATGCTTGTTATTTCGTTAAATAGCTATTAATATTAATAAATAGCCCGGGTAAAATAGGGTATGCATATTATTTTTAGATATACCTACAGAGAATTTGGATATACAGCGTGTATGAGTATTAAGAGTCTCTTAGGAAAAGTTTTTAAATACACCTGATAGAAACAAGTATTCTATTAAGAAAGTTGAGTATATTATTTGGTCTTTGAAGTATCAGTCTTGAATTTATTTTAGGACCTTCAAAAAGCAATGAGCGCAAATCGCCGTACACTGTTCTATATTGCAGTAAAGTGGTCAGTAAAGTATGAAGTTACGATACGGTATGTAGAATTAACAGAGCTCTCCGTAGGTACTTTACGGCGCACTTAGATTTACTAGTTTTGGTCGTGAGCACAGATCTGAATAAGTATAGATCGCCCAAGTTTCTTGACTCACGATGACATCGCGAGTGAATTATTGTTTATAGCCCCGCCCAAACACTAAGATTTATCATCACGCGTGTCTTATACCGCCTAGATGAATCCTCAGGGTATCCAGCAAAATGTTTTTGTTACCTCGTTTCAACCGATGGTATTTTGAGTCGACAACGAACATATGGTGAGCTCGTCGCGGTGTTTATTATATAGGTAGCCTCAGTCAAATATTTATATTATTTGTAGAGCTATACCATTAACGTAGTACTAATCTATTATATATATATAATGCGTATAATAAGTAGGTATAGTAAGTAAATAAATAATACCTACAATAATATTTAATGTTAGCGTGCTTCTGCTTATTTTACCAAATTAATTGCTTGGCCGAGTTGGTTAGATAGTAGACTTAGTAGATAAAACATTATTTTCGAACTAGTAGAACCTACATAAGATAAAAATAAGAAATTCATTTCATAATGTATATTTTTAAATTATGAATGAGACTAGAGCCTAAAATGGGCAAATGCCTATGCCGCAGGTCTCTAGGATCCCATTTTTTTATCGGAGCACGGCATTGGATTTGTATCTACCTGGTGGTGAGCATACCTACAAAGTCCATGAATGGGGTCAATCAATAATTGTTCTTAAAAAAACATTAATTGCTCCCACCATGCCGGCTAAATGATGCGATTACAAAATGGGCTGCGACAAAAACGAATTGCGCTGCCTTATTCAACCACCATTTCGTAACCGCACCCTGAAAGGAGACTACCTCCTCGACAAGAAATCGATGCAGTAACGTTCTGAAAACCGGTGAACACAAAGACTAAAACCGAAACATGGCTAAGTCACTTGACGGTTTTTGCATCCTATAATAAATCAATATATTTTATTTTTTGTTGTTTTTGTAATTAATAACTGTACCTTATTAAATAATTTTAGAAATATATATATAATCTAATAAAAGAAATATCTTCCTTTGTTCTGCTACATTTATTCCTTATGTTAAACGGCAAAAGAGTTTTTTTGGCCGATTGCAGTAAACAGTATCATTTATATGTCGCAGTATAACCACGCACAACAAATCCTCTCTACTCTTCCAGTCTAATTCATTTTCATGTTTAGAGGGTTCGGTTAGTACTCCATTTACTATAGTTAAGTAACAATGTTTTAGGACTTTTGTCTTAGATAAGGCCTGGAGTACTGTTTTATGTAGTAATCATACTTGTACGTTTGCCTTAGAATATGTAAAGGACACTGCATTCGCAATCGAGAAATCTGCGTTCTCCATACACAATGACCTTTCGCACTTCCAATAATACTCTACTACTGTTTGTAATAATCTGTTTGTAGAACAATTAAAATAATATTTATGTCGGTTATTGTATTTAAATAATCTTTTTGTGTTGGGTATTTTTTTTTAATCTGAAAAAAAATATAGATATAGGGGGAAGTCCCCTAACGCCGGACGGCACCTAGTGCCGGACACTCGTATTATCTCGACAAGTTACAACGCGAACGATTCAAACACCGGTATACGGTCACGTGATGCAATTTGGCAGCGATGCACAAGGAGGCACTGAGAGCGGTTGGTATTTGTTATTGCCGGAAAACACTGCGCTACATAAGATCCAGGTGAGGTGTTACAGCTAAATTTCTGTGTTGAAGTAGCGGCGCGCGGACTGGCACAGTTTTTACCTTCATGGTTGAAGTCTTTATGTTATTTGAAAATTAAGGTAGGATTCACTATTATTTCCTGCTCTAATATTTATTTTGTTGATTTTCAAAGGAGATTAGGTATAGATCACGTAATTTTTGACATTATAACTGTCCCCTAGCTCCGGACAACTCAATAGTCCCTTAACTCCGGACAGCAAAAACTTATTATTTTTCTCGCTATTAGTTGTATTAATACAGTATAATTTTTTGTACTTTATTTTAGAGGCCAGAAGAACAAAAGAGAGGTGGAAATAGAAGAAATGAAATAAGAAAGGACGATGGGACCCAAAAATGTTACAAACTGCAATAGATGAAAAAAACAACTAATTGCGTGGTGTGGTTGGAGGACTTCGTCGAGGACTGGATACAGTGCTCCAGCTGTCATGAGTGGGCTCACGAAGCATGTGCAGACATTCCTGTATGTTCAGTGGCCCTAGTGTGAGTTTTTTAAACGTTTACTTTCGCGTTAACTATACTACCGCGTTAACATTTTGACCAATCACACGACCGTCATTTATAGTTCTCAAAATTTCC
>CAWUHH010000567.1:0-25139 GCA_963921915.1 Hyposoter dolosus | reverse complement strand
AAAAAAAATACAAACATAAAACAACGAATTCGTTCTTTTATTTTTGTGCTAAAACAAATACACGTTCTAACCTTTTTACTAAAACAATGGATACCTATCGTGATTTGCTACAATTTTTTTTTTTATAGGCCATTATTAATATTGCATGTCAAAAAAAATGTGCTGTTTTCGTGAAAATGGTTATGAATTAATAAACATTTTAAAATAACCACTAGTAAAAAACGAAACGGGTTGTTTATTTGACTATAAAGCATCAATTATAGCTATGCAATAAAGTCGTCGTCACCTATTTCGTAACCGCATAATGGTTGTTATCAATGCTTTTAATCAACCCCATTCATGGACTTTGTACGTCTGTTATCAAAAGAAAAAAAAAACAGATTATACTTAGTTTTTTAAAAGTAAATCTTAAGTTTTTTCTTCGAATATATTAAGTATATATGATATAATAATAATATACAACAACAACTTACAACTTACACATATTGCTCTGTTACCCTAGTGTGAGTTTTTTAACATTTACTTTCGCGTTAACTATACTACTACATTTTCTCAAAATTTCCGCTAGAAGCGCTGAACTATTTCCCATACAAATTTTAGTTCACTCAAAAGCAAAGTAATAGTTATAAAACTCACACTATGGGTACAGGTCACAAACTAAGCTCTAGGCGTATACTATGTTTACCAGAAGCAACGATATAATTTATTATATTTTATATAGACCCAGACCATGACAAACAGTTCAGAAAAACGTATTAATATTTTTTGCCATGGGTGGGAATCGAACCCACGACATCTGGACATCGTCAAAGGCGCAACCACTAGTCTACTAAGGCTGTCAAAATATAATAACTCTGAGAAATCACTTTGTTTAAATTTTTAGTAGTCCAAAAAAGTCTCACTTTATTAATATGAAAATTTCTTTCTATATTTACTTACTATAAAAGAGAAAAGATTGTTTTGTTTGTTTCATAACAAACTAAAAAACTAATGAACCTATTTAAATATTTATTTTCACCAATAGAAAGCTCTTTTATGAGCAAGTAACATGGAAAAAAGTTTCCCTCCGGCGGGGCACAGTAGTAATAAAGTGCGCTAACATCCTCCTCGGCAAGAAATTGTAATAAAAAAATATATAAACAAAAAAATATTTATTGCACAATAAGGCTTCATGGTTGAGAAATCGAAAGCAAACTTATGTTAGTGAAAAGCAAATGTCTATCATCTTTTCAAGTATTGCTCTTCTAGCGTATCAGCAAGAAGTTCAACCTTTTCCTTATCCTCAAATACCATGGAATTGGGACGAAACGGTCTTTCGGAAACGGGTAAGGCCTCCATAGCTTTAACAAAGTCCTGGACGCGTCTTCTAGCTTGCCTGCGAAGAGAATTCCACTTAACCTTGTAGGGCATAGTCGGACAGGACTCATAGGCTCTTCTAGCAGCGTTACGTCTTCGTCGTAAGTCTACTAAGTCGCGTGGAAGTATGTATCGAACCTTGGGTGAAGACTCCTTAATGGTGCTGCCACGAAATTGAGACGTAAGAGCGTCGACAGAGTTCTTGGGGTCCTCCAGAGACTCTGTGACCTCGGGAATCGGGCTGGAATCGTTGGATGATGGCGTGCTATTGGTGATTTCATTCTGAAAAAAATAAACTTTTTTTAACAGGTATGATGAAACCTTATAGTATATTATATAATATTAAGGTACAACACAGATCTATTTATTTAATCAAAATTGCATACATGGCTACAATTAGTTAATATAAAATCACAATCAATTTCAAAATACTAACATCATACATGTACCTTGTAAGGCACAGCAACAGCGTGAACATGAGAGTGGTAGACACTGTTTTTTGTTATTACAATTTTATACCTACTTAGTTGTTGTTATTATTATTATTTAGGTACTCATTTATAGAATAATATTTTTATTCAATTAATAATCTTTTTAATTTAATTATAAACTCCTTATCATTTTATTATTTTATATAATCCTGTAATTTATTATAAACTTTTATGGACATCGCGTACGGTCCAGTATAATTTAAGTAATTTTGGATACAGGTGGGACTATATCAAATGAACGTCGCGTTAGGTAACTGTGGGGCATATCCTCATTTTTTTTGTATAAACTGGGATGATTACCCACTAGCTATATCTATCTAAGAACTTAGACAACGAAACTGTAACAAACATAACAATCTAAACATAATAATCAAAAATAGTACATTACTGCCGCGGTCTATAATGACTACTTTGCTGGTCACGCTGATCATCTATCAACATCTTTGATTGGGTGATGACTGGTGACGTCACACGCAAGTAAACAAAACAATACACAGATTATAAATCATGTGGATGAAATAGAATAGAGTATAATATATAGGAGATTATTTAATCTGTGCTTGGTTGTTTACTTGCGTGTGACGTAGAATAAGCATTCGTATAGTAATATTAAGTGTGAGAAGTGTAGCATTTACGCAGTGATCTCGGTGTTTGTGTTTCCTTCTTCCTATAATCTCGAGTCCTTTAAACGAAGCGTGAATAGGCATCTTAAGCCGGCATAATAGGTGCAATCAACGGTTACGTAAATCGTAATTGTTGGTTGCATTTGTTCTTGGACCTTCATACTGCTTTCCATCAGGTAGATGTGAGGTCACATGCCGAGCTCTCATAAAAAATAAAAAAAAATAAAAAAATCCTACAATCTTCAGTAAATTGGCGGTACCCATTTTACTGTTGATCCCTTTCCTCCTTCACTAGACATTGGCAAGACTATACCGTATGCTTTTATACGGTCATGTCGCCATTCCCTTTTCTACCCTAGTCCTTTCCCAATTCCTTTCCATTCTATTATCCCACTTTCAGGCACGCGTAGAGGCCATTTATATAAGTTATAATAATAATAATAACTTTGATTTTTATTATTAATAGAGTAGACATCCCGGAAATATGATTGTAGTGTGATTATTATGTAATGGAGAACCATATAAAACGGGTTTCAAAAAGGAGTCAAATACCCTATTATTACATTTAAAATCGATAAAAGATTAGATTAGATAGAAGCTTTATTATGAGTAATATTTAGCGTTTATTTAATCAAAAACGTCCTACAGAATCATATACCTATATATAGAAATATAGAAAAAAGTCGGGTTAGTTACCATATTTATAAAGAACATATTTTTATGATCTCAGATTTGAACACCGAAAAATTTCTTAAAAAAAATTATGAAGAAATTTCAGTTTCTTGAGGCCAATATTGAAGATATATCAAGAACGGTTTTACTGAAATCAATATGATTATTGTACATTTATTGAACTTAATAAAATGAATTATGAGTACCTATTGTTTTAATTATAAATGTTTATTTAATTTTATTGATTTGGAGGCAGTACTAATTTCTTCGTGTCAGCTAGTTTAAAATCAAACAATCAATTTAAAGAAAGTAAAAAAAATCTTACCGGATACATTTTGCACTATAATTTGTTTCAACAATTACTACAAATATTTCTTTACAAACAGAAATAGACCACTAACTTCTTTCAAGCGACTTGGGCTAACTGAATGGTTTAGTTAATTTCACAACTATTTATTTAATTTGCCACCCTTTCCGTTGCTTTCTTTGTTACTAGTTATCACAATAGTGTAATTAGGATTTCTTAGAAATTACTACCTGCTACCTAGACAGGTAGTAAGTTGACTGTTCTAAGCTTAAGGCCCTTAACTGTTATTCCTACTAGAGACTAATTAAAATTTCTTAATATTTAATTTTTTTATTAATCTATTAAAGTTTTAAATATTTTTTACTTTTGTACACATAGATATAACAGGGTGAATTTTTCAAGTGGGCCTTCAAGGCCAAATCCTAAACTAAAAGGAATAACCAAAAATGCTCGAAGGAGTCTCGGGCCAATTTTGATACAAACTAAAACTGCATCATTAGATTAAAAAAAAACTCCTTCTAAATCTCATTCAAACCGATTGATTTTCTCATCCTGTATTATTTGCACCAGCTGATAATGTCGCTTATAAGGATCAAATGGTGGAAAGTACTCGTAACTTCAAACGGCAAACTTAAGGATAGTGCTAATTTTGTAAGAAAAATGTTTAATGTTTTTCCCTAACTAATTAATTATTTGAAATGATAGCCACTAACTGGTTTGATTCCAGGTTAGGTGTTTTTTTTTAATCGCATGATGCAGTTTTAGTTTATAGTTTTTATCAAAATCGGCCCCGAGCCTCCTTTGAGCTTCATTTCCTTGTAGTTTAGATTTTAGCCTTGAGGCACACTTGAAAAATTCTGCGATTATAACTGACTCTGATTCCTAAAATTACAAAGGACAATGGGAAATTTTCTAACCTACTACTATCGTTCACTCTACTCAAAATTTAGTCTTGTGTTCGACAGGTAGTTAGACATAACAAACCACTTCGAAATAATGCAGTCTCGTGCCGGAACGCTGGAAGTCCTAAGTATATGATTTTAAATAATAATTATCTACTATTAATATACCCATACGTTGTGTTTTATAACTGTTTTGATAGTCACGAAGGTTTGACTGGTAGACAACGCCTAGCGACAGTAACTTTATGCTATAACAATAAAAACAAATGTTATGACGAAATAATTCTAAATTCCGAATACGAGTAAGATTAATTTAACCTGTACAAGTTCATAGTATATTTTATTTGCTGCTATAGTTTTTTTTATTGGAGCACATCATATGGGTTTATACTATTCACCTGATGGTAAGTAGACCTACAAATAATAATAAATGTGTTGTTTAACAGCCTTGATTGCTCCCACTTTGCTGGCTAGATGCCGCGATTACGAGTGTGCATAACGAGTAACCTTGCTGATTCATCGTCCCGTTTTGTAACCGCAACCGAGACGGCATGAAATTGGTGAAGTAGTCTCCTGAAAACCTGTGAACCCACAGTAAAACCTAAATATGACTAGATCACTTGATGGCTTCCTCAGTGGTGGAAATATTTTTGCCCATTGTCCTTTATTAAAATACGTTTAGGTTTTATAAGTGGTTTTATAAATAAACAAATATTAATATTTTTTAAATCTACAATAACAAAATAATTTATTGTAGATTTCGTATTTTAATTAGGTTAGTAATAATAATAATAATATAAGCCTTTATTCAGATACTTTTTTACAAATTTTATTTATTTTGCTTTTTAATTTTCTGAAACTGGATCTGTGTGCCGTTTGGCAAAGGCCTCCTCCAACTCTCGCCATCCTGTACGGTTCTGTGCTAATCTGGTCCAAGTCCTGCCTGCTGTTTCTATAATTTTGTCTACCCATCTTCTATACTGGCCTCCTCTTTTCCTTTTCTTATCCTTAGGGTACCAATATGTTACAGTTTTGCTCCATTTGTCCTTTCCCCTTATTGTATGTCCCGACCATTTCCACTTAAGTTGTTTTATTGTAATAATTACATCCTTAACTTTTGTATTTTTCCGAATAGTATTGCTTCTTACTTTGTCTTTTTTCCTTATTCCTATCATACTTCTTTCCATTGAGTGTTGGCACGTTTCTAGCTTTTTTATATGTCTTTTGTTGAGTGCCCATGTTTGACAACCATATGTTAGAACGGGTAAGATGCAGATGTTAAATAGTTTGCTTTTAGTTGTCATTTTCACTTCACTGTTTTTCATATTTTCCTTAAATCCCCAATATCTTTTCCATGCGTTCCCTATCCTTCTTTCAATTTCCTTATCTGTTTGATCTATTGGTGATATAATCTGACCTAAATATATATATTCTTTTACAAATTCTATTATTGTGTTGTCTATTTTTATTATATGCTCTTGTGTGTTGGTCATAGCCTTTGTTTTTTCTTTGTTCATTAGTAATCCAACTTTTTTACTTTCTCTATTTGGATCTTCTAACATTTCTCTTAGGTCGTTAATATTCGTTGCAAATAATATAAGATCGTCAGCAAATCTTAAATGAGTGAGATTTTTTCCGTTGATGTTCAGACCGTAACTTTCCCAGTATAATTTCTTAAAATTTCCTCAAGTACGGCAGAAAAAAGTTTAGGCGATAATGGGTCTCCTTGGCGTAAACCTCTCTCTATTTTTATCTCATCTCCTTCCGTTTCTAGTTTAACTCTAGATGTGCTTCCGGAGTATATATTTTTTATAAGCCTAATATATTTTGTGTCTAAGCCTTGATTTCTTAACGCTTCCTAAATTTTTCCATGTTCAAGGGAGTTAAAAGCTTTGTTGTAATCTATAAAACAGCAATAAAACGGTATATTGAACTCTTTGGCTTTTTTGAAGATTTGTTTTACAACATGAATGTGGTCTAACACAGAATATCCGCTTCTGAAGCTTGCCTGTTCTATCGGCTGGTTTTCGTCTAGTGTTGTGCTTATTCGACTTAATATAATCTTAGCAAAAACTTTGTAAATATTTGACATTAGGCTGATTGGTCTGTAATTGTTTATATCGTTCTTATCTCCTTTTTTTGTGTATCAGCGTTATTTTAGATACTGTCCATTGTGTTGGTATTTTTTCGTTTCCTATTATTTCGTTGAAAATTTCTGTGAGTATTAATGTTATGATTTCTTTAGTCGCTATTAAAAATTTATTGCTTATGTCATCTGGGCCTGGTGATTTATTTTTCTTTTGTGTTTCGATTGCTTTCTCTACTTCTCTTTGTAATATAGGTGGTATTTTAGAAACGAAACTAATATCTTTTAGTTGGATTTCATGTTCCTTGCTTAATTGTCTTCTATATAGATTTCTATAGAATTCTGTAGCTATTTTTATCATATCTGGTCTTTTAGTTCTTTCCTCTCCCAAGTGTGTTTTTATTTTGGGTATCCAGTCTCTTTTACTCGACAGTGACTTAAGCGCTTTGTTTATGCCGCCTGTTGCTGTTATATGATTTTCAAGTGTTGTTTGTCTGTGATTTTTTCTGTCTTTTCTCATACTCGTTCTTATTTGTTTACTTAGTTCATTTATTTCTTTCCAGTCTTTGTTCTGCTTCTCTTTGTTGCTGATTAGATGTTGTCTTTTTAGTAATAAGTCATTTGTTGTTTCTGAAAGAATACTTTTTTTGTTTTCAGGCTGCATTATAGTTTTATCCTTTAGTATATCTTTTAGTGTTTGTACGATTTTGTTGTATTTCTCTTGCGTGTTTTCATCTTTTACATTTAGTTTTAGTATGCATTCTTCAAGGTTTATTTTTGTTATTTTTGAAATATTTTCGTTAAAGTTTGATATTTTTCTTTGGCAGTGCTTTCTACGATTTTTTGTAGGGTTCGTAATTAAGGTTGCTCTAAGCATTCTATGGTTACTATTAAAATTTAATTTATTAATCACACTGCAGTCTTTAAAAAAGTTACTTCTTTTAGTTAGTATAAAATCTATTTCATTTTTGTATTTGCCTCCTGGTGAAACCCAAGTCCACTTTCGGCTTTTACGTTTTTTAAATATCTGTTTAAAACAATATGCCCTATTTAAAATAAAACAAAATTTGGCTTTTTAATTAATTTATTCAATATCTATTAGTTATTTAAAAAGTAATAAGGCTGTTGGCATTATTTTTAACATTTTTTTTTGTTTCAGTTGAACGTTTACAAAGTGAGGGGTGAATTTTTATTTATTAGTGTTATTGTATTAGTTGTAGAGTATTTTTTGTAATTATTGTATAAGTTTGTAAATATAAATAAATTTATAGTCTAATTTTATATATAGGTATATATTGGCTATTTTATTTTGATTAGCTAATTTTCTTATAAATAAGATTAACAATATATTTAAACTAAAGTATAACTAAATAAATATTATAAATAAAAAATATTTTCTAATGAAGAACCGTCCGGAATAGTTCCAAGAAGGCTGGCGACATTTCCCCGCTGAATTGCAATACTAATTCGTTGGCAGAAATAGTTGCCAGCCCTTCTGTCTCCTGACCTCTCTATCAGACGCCTGGACAACTCCTTGGCCATACTTTTAGTTGAAGGCCCCCACGGTCCCATCGTCTCGACCCCAAACGGTGTAAATAGATAACCCTCACTGAGGTTGACATATTTAGACCGCTTGAGGTTCTCAGCAGAGACCCCCCCCCCCGCACTCGAAGATGTCGACTGGATGTGAGATGGAGCAAGTGTGTCTACACAAGTTGCATCCCACACCAGTGACCTTTCGAGTTAGCATGGACCAACAGTCATACCATCCGATCTCTTGCCATCGCTATGCATAATACCAATAGGCTCGAGTATTGCCGGTACTCCAGCGGTGACAAAAGCCCTCCGAATGATATCATTGAGGGCCGCATGTCGTGAAAAACGGCCGGCACTTCTACAACAAGAAAGCCCGTGATGTCCAAACTGATCAACAGGCTCACCGCATCGGCACTGGTGTGGATGGACAATACGAGCTCCGAGACGAAGTGACACAGCTACAGTCAGTGAATTTTTGTCCAGTAGAGTTCCAAATAATGTAGAAGGGAGTGTCTCTAACCAAAGACCTGATTCTCTTGTAGCAACGGCCATGAGACGAGCGCGCTCCTGTGAGTTACTCGATGATGATATAAGATTTTCATGTAACAATTTACAGAGCGGCTCATCCCATAGACGTTGAATATTTGGTGAAATAGATATGTTAATGTTGGGGCATTTCCGTGACCAAGCATCTCTTGCTTCCGACATGTACGCTGGCTCCACAGAACCCAAAGAAGGGGACCAGGATGGCGGTACCGCGATAGCCGCTGCCCCGGTCCGTGGTCTCGTCTCGCCTGTACACGAAGTAATTCGGCACACGGAGTTCGTTCTTTGGAGCGAGCTTCGTCTCCCCCAGGAGGATTATGTGGGGGCCTTGTTCCTGGGCGAGGAGACGGAGCTGGCGGAGGTTCGATTTAACACCCCCGGGGTTCCAATATATGATCCGAAGACCTACCCCCGAAGGTGCAGGTGTAGTTGTGCGAGGCCGTTAATTATCGCCTCGCACGGGGATTATCCGCTGTTGGCGTTCTGCAGGGTCTCTATGAGGATCGTTATGGCCGCCTGAATCATTCGGCGGCCTCGATTCTCCATGCACCCGCAGCGTGGGGCCATCCGGTTTGGGTCAGTGGGTTGCGTTGGTTGGATTGTGGCTTGGCCCTTGCGTTTGCGCGGCGCCGGCGCTGGTGGTGGTGCGGAGGATTTGGTGGGGGAATTGGTCCCCGGATCGGGGGTGGTGGTGGCGGTTGGTGTGGTCTTTGGACCTTTTGATTGGATGGTTGCGTACGGGGAATTTGGTGGTATGTTGTGGGTAGGAGCTCGAGTCTTTGTGCCCTTTTTTTGGGCAGTTCGGTTGGGAGCTCTGGTTTTGTAGGCAGGCGAGGGAAGTCTTGCTTCGCTTGTTGTGTTGGTTGGGAGGAGGAGGGGGCCCGACCTGAAGGTTGAATCAGTGGAAGTGTTTGTTGAACGGCTCGCTCGACGGATGTTTGACCGGGCCGACAACAGACCCCACGATCACCTTCACGGAATCGCGCCGCTACACGCACGGCCACCGGAGGGAAGGCCATTGCCGAGAGAAATTCTCGACCCTTACTATCCCCTCAGAGGAGGGACACATACCGTACGGCCCTCGCTTCGCGAGGGCCAGCGCCTACGGCGCACGAGTTACCGGCGGGCTATCGCCCGCCGTGATCCTACCCCTGGCAACGGGGAATATTCCCCAGCCGGACCCCAACCCCACAGCAAGGGGGTTGAGTCCACTAGTAGTAGTCCCCCTCCACAGACGTTTGTCCTTGCCGGGCTTGGGGATCATGATGACTTTCCCCTGCTTCCATGCGCTGAGAAAATGACCTGTACGGAGTATTCCATTGCAGAGCCGGGCGAATGCGACTATGGCTTTGTGGGGGAGCTGCGTCAACTGTGGATTGGTGACCCCATCTGGACCGGGGGCCTTTTTGTGCTTAAGGCGGAGCGCGACTCGCTCCACCTCAGCCGGCGAGAGCTTGATCACACAGGAATTCCGCACTTTATGCTCTGTATGCCCGTTAAAAGCCTGGTCGACGACGGGGAAAGGTTTGAATTGCCCCTCAAGATGTCTGCCAAGGATGTCGGCTCTGTCTTGGGGGGCGTAGTGACGGTCTCCCGCGGCGTCGAGCAGCGGATGAATGGCTTCGGGCGTTCGATTTAGTCTCCTGGTGAGACGGTACAGGGCCCCTAGGGTACCATCTTCACCAATGGAGTCCATATAGTCTTCCCACGACCTCCCCCGAAAAGCGGCGATCTCCGCCGCGAGCTCTTCCTTGACCCGGTTGAGTTCGCGTTTGGTGCTGGGGTCACGGAAGTTCGCTCAGCGCCTCTGGAGACGCCTTTTGAGTTGGAGCTTAAGTCGGAGGGGGTGTGGGAGGGTTTCACGCTTTAGGCCTGTGTGAGGGGGCAGCTCACGTGTTGCTGCCTCCTTAGCGTGCACTAAGGACTCCATAAAGCGAGTTGTGGTCGCTTCAACGTCGTCCGGCGAATTTATGGGACCAGCGAGATACGAGTTGTTAAGTATATCTCTGTACTGGTCCCAGTCCGTTTTGAATCGCCCCTTTGCGGCGGTGACGTCAACTTGTGTGCCCAGCACCACAAGTATTGGGAGATGCTGTGAGTCCACGTCGTACAATACCTCGACGTGGACTGGGACTCTGATGGCCTGGGCGACTACGATGTCAATGACGTCCGCCGCGTAGTTCACCGATGTAGGTATATGTGTCGGTGAATCCGGTCCTAGGACTTCATAGCCCTTGTCCTCCGAATCCTTAGACAGGACCCTACCCGCTGGGTTGACGAGCCGGGAGCCCCTCGCCGGATGTTTGGCGTTGAGGTCTCCGACTACCAGGGTAGGAGTTTTCCCGTCCAGGACCCGTCGAAAATCGGATCGATGAAGACGGTAGACCGGTGGGCGATAGGCGGCATAGATTTTAAATTCTGAGCCGGACGACTGGAGACTAACTCCTATTGTTCTAGTTGTTTGGAATTCCGCGTGCGGAAGTTCTTCGTGGACGATATCTCTACGGACCAGGACGGCGGTACCGCGATAGCCGCTGCCCCGGTCCGTGGTCTCGTCTCGCCTGTACACGAAGTAATTCGGCACACGGAGTTCGTTCTTTGGAGCGAGCTTTGTCTCCCTCAGGAGGATTAAGTGGGGGCCTTGCTCCTGGGCTAGGAGACGGAGCTTGTGGTAATTTGTTTTAATACCTCCGGGGTTCCAGTAAATGATTCTGAGCCCTAGCCCCGAAGGTGTACATGCAGTTGTGCGAGGCCGTTGATGATGGCCTCGCATGGGGATTCGCCGCTGACGGCGGCTTGCAGGGTGTCGATTAGGATTTGGATGGCCGCCTGGATCATTTGGCGGCCCCGTTCCTCCGAACACCCGCAGCGCGGCGCCTCCCAGTTTGGGGCCATGGCTTGGGGATTTGGGAATTGGGACGCTTGGGTAGGGTTTGTTTGGCCTTTGCGCTTTCGTGGGGCTGGGGCCGGGGGGGCTGGGATGGGTTTAGGTACAGAAAATATAGGCCGCACTGGTAGCGGAGGTGGAGGATCGGTAGGCCTTTGTACCCGTTTTTTAGGCTGTTGTGTGGCCGGGACTTTTGCGGCTTTATGAGGCAGTTTTGGTGGACGGCGGCGACGGCGGGTAACCAGTAGGGCGGATGTCTTTCCAACGTTTACAGACATCCGCCGTCTGTCGAGCGACGAAGGGAGGACATCTAACATCCTCTGCATCTTCTCGGCGGCGAGTATGGGATTTTTGTGGGAGGTAAGGTAGGCGCTATCATCCGCGAACAGCGCCAGGACTACATCATCCTCTCCGTATAGTTGACCGGTGAGGGTGGGGATATCGTTGGTGAATAATGCATACAGTGCGGGAGAAAGGCAGCTTCCCTGGGGTACGCCAGCGTAAATGGGATGCTCCACTGAGACCTTTCCCTCCACGGCTACGTGGAAGTGGCGGTTGTTGAGAAAGGAGGCCACTAACCTCGTGGCCATGGGAGGCACAGGCGAGGCGAGGAGTTTGTACACGAGGCCGCAGTGCCAGACACGATCGAAAGCCTTCTCGATATCGAGGAAGACTCCGACCGTGGATCGGCCCGCGTTTAGCTCGCTCGCCATGTGGTGCAGCACCCGGACTAGTTGGAGCGTGGTACTATGTCCCTCACGGAAGCCAAATTGCTCCGGTCGAATTTCGACGTAGCTCTTTAACCTCCGGAGGAACAGTCGCTCAAACAACTTAGCCGGGTGCGGAAGCAGGGTTATGGGCCGATAGCTGCTTGGCAGACGTTTGTCCTTGCCGGGCTTTGGCAGCATAATGACCTTCCCCCGCTTCCAGGCGGTGGGAAAGAGTCGAGTACGAAGCACCCCATTGAACAGTTTGGCGAGAGCCACAATGGCTTTGCGGGGAAGCTGCGAAAGTTGGTGGTTAGTGATCCCATCGGGTCCCGGGGCCTTTTTGGGCTTAAGGCGGAGCACGGCGCGCTCCACCTCAGCGGGGGATATGAAAAAGTGCCCCGGGAGGGGCTCCGGATTGGGACCATTTATGAACTGCCGCACTGTATGCACTATTCTTGCATATTGTCTTACTCCCACTATGGCCTCCAAATCTGCCATCAGCTCTTCTAGAGGCGTGTCTGACAAGAGGCCGTTTATGGCCACTTTGTGGGCCCTGTCCTGAGGAACGGCGTAGCTATGCCCGATTATTCTGGGGTCATGTACTCTGGCTTCCGCGAGGTATTTTTGGACCCCGCGGTATTCGGTGATGTTTTTGGGAAGGAAGCGGACTCCTTTCCCTAGTGGTCTGGCATTGGGGGCATGCCCCAGAATAACCTTGAGGGCCCTAAAGTGGACGGTTCAGTTTGGGAGCGTCTCCACAGTTATGGGCGGAATTTTTGGAGGAATATGGAGGAATCGCACTCCTTTGCCTAGGGGTCTGGCATTCGGGGCATGTCCTAGGATCCCTTTGAGTGTCCGAAAATGGGATTTCCAATTAGGCAGAGTTTCCACCGTGATCGGTGGGATCTTGGGTTTGGATGGAGCCATGGATGGGTCTGTTGTTGGGGGAAGCGGTTGGACGTCGCTTTGGCTTGGGGGTGGCGATACAGTTGCAGGCTGGCTGGCCACCGTGGCAAAAGACATGCCGGTTGCCCGCATAGCAGCCTCTCGCTGTTTATTAGCGGCTATGCGGGGGTCCCTGCGGGATCTTGGGCTTGCAGGGGCTGATCGCACTGGTATAGGCGATGAGGTTTGTTGGGGGGCAATCGGCGATATCGATTGCACAGTAGGGGAGGGCCTAAGGTCTGGCTTTTGGGCCGGGGGTAGGCTGTCCCCACTTGAGTCGCGTGGATGCTTGGTTGGCCGCTGTGGTAGCGCCGACGGCAGTTCTTTATACCACGTGGACTCTGTAGAATGTCGAGTCCCCGCGACGGCGGAGTGGTGAATATCTTCTTCGTCGTCGGATGAGGATGTCGAGGATATGTCCTCGTATGGTGGAATTTGGGATAGTGGCCCAGTGTCTGTTGGGGGCACTAGTTGGCGCCATTTAGGGCTCGATGAGACCACCGCGACCTCCCTCCCGGCAATGGTAGTTCGCCCGACCACTTGACGCGAAGTAGACGGTACGACCTCGTCTGGAGCGGGGCCTCGGGGGTCAGGAAGCAGAGCCTCTGTTTGTGGCCGTGTAGTTGGGCCGGAAGATTTAGACAGGCTTGGGTGCCTTGTCTAGGCTGCGGTCTGACATTTTAATTTATTATAGCGAGTTATTATTCTCCCAATAAGAACATTATAAAATACAATAAATATTATAGGTTGAAGAAATAAAATAACAATTTGTTTGTTGGAATTTAATACGATAGACGGACAAAGAGACAAAAGAATCTAATTATAAGGAATCCAATTGGAAATGACGAAATGCGTACTTCCGGTTGGATTCCAATACGAAAGTGGAAGGGGAAGTTAGAAAAATTTGGGTTGCGCGCAAAGCACTACCCAAATGGGGACCGAAAACAAAAATGAACAACGAATTACGACAAATCATTCCCACCATAGCTGCGGTCGAGATCGGACGTGTGTTAGCCTCCAGTGCAACCTTACCCCCTCTCCTCCGCGCTACGTCGAGAATTTCTCCGTCTACCCTCTAGTGCTCCGTGTGTTCCTCGAGTGTTTCTCCGTGTTCTCCGTGCTTCTACGTGTTCAACAAGTGGTGTTCCGAGTCGTAGGTGCCTCCAGAGCGTCGACCGAGTGTTAGGGGGAATCCAAAAAATTGCAGTCCCCCTGTAACTGCTCGGCCGGCGAACTGCCTGGCAGCAAAAACCTCTTCGGTCGCCCTACCGCACGTCGGGTTCGCAAGTCACCAAACAAACAGACTGACAAAGACTAGCTTGCCAAATCCGGCTGGGCTGTCCCCCTCCGGTGGGATCTAGCTCGCTCCTCCGAATAGCCCGAGGGAAAAGTTCTGTCTTTTCCCTCCGTCCACTTTATAGTTGTCGTGCGGTAGGTCCCTGATCGTAGGAGTCCATCCTTTCCTTAAGCGGACGGCTGATTATTCGTGAAGAATAAACACACCGTCCGCAAATGTACCAGCCACACTGGGGAACGGCACTCTAGCTCAGGTCGATTTCTAGTCTCAGTCGTTGTTTGTTTTTGTTGTATTGTGAAAATTCTGTCTTTGTTTGTTTTTCGGTAAAATTTTTAACTTCCCCCTCCACTTTCATATTGGAATCTGACCGGAAGTACGCCTATCGTCACTTCCGATTGGATTCCTAATAATTCTATTCTATTCTTACTTTTGTCCGTCCATTGTATTATTTTATTGATTAGTTTATTAATTAAATTATCGATTAAATAATCAAATATTATGCTCTTACAGGGGAAGTAAGAGCCACTCCAGTATAATGTCGGACCGAAGCCGCGACAAGGCGCCCAAGCCTAAGCTCCGGCTAAGGTCCAAGTCCTCAGGCCCGACCACCAGGCCACAGCCAGAGACTCAGCCGTCAGACTCCCGAGGCCCCGCTCCGGACGAGGTCGTACCGTCCACTTCTCGTCAAGTGGTCGGACGAACTACTAAGGTCGCGGTAGTCTCCGCGAGCCCGAAATGGCGTAAACTAGTGCCCCCTACATCCACGGGGCCCAAACCCGAAATCCCCCCCTATGAAGACATCTCTTCCGGGTCTTCGACTACATCTTCAGACGAAGAAGAAGAAGGAGCTCACCCATCCACCGGCACCGTAGGAACTCGGCACTCCACCGAGTCGACCTGGTACCAGGACCTCCCGCCATCTATGCCACAACGCCCAACCAAGCACGCCCGCGACTCCAGCGGAGACAGCTTGCCTCCAGCTCAAAAGCCAGACCGCAGGCAATCTCCCACCCAGCACATATCACCAATTAACCCCAAGCGGACCTCATCGCCCATAATTCGGTCCGCCCCTACCAGCCCGCAGCCCCGCAGGGACCCCCGCATCGCCGCCAACGAGCAACGCGAAGCTGCCATGCGGGCTTCAGGCATGACTTTCGCCTCGGCGGCTAGCCAACCACCTGCTAGCCAAATGGACACCCAACCGCCGCCGCCGACTACTGAACAAATTCCAGCAGCTCAGCTCGGGGTCTTCGGGTTCGTCGTCAGCAGGCTGCGAGCTTGCAACCGCGGTGACAAACTCCGCGAGGACTTCCGGCGACAGTCCCGATGCGCGGACACTTTCCAAAAGGAAAGCTTCCTGCGCATCAGAGTCACCGGACACGATGGGCGGAGGCGATGGCAAAGCAGGTGGCGGCGGTCGGCCGCCCGAAGCCTCGGTCATCCTCGGCGATCTTCGGTTGAGGTTGGAGAGGGGGTAGTCAGCTGCGCGGCGATTGGTTCACTTTGAATGAGAGGTCGCGGAGTGGGGATAAAAATCCCCGATCGCCCGAGCGCGGAAATGCAAAATAACTACAGCAAATCCAAGAACTCAATTAGTTTTTGTGAATACGGGTATTAATTTGTACTCTACTTTAGTAGTCTTATATAGTTGGAATGTGGGAGCAATAATTAATCTTTTTATATCAGTTGAAAACTAAAGTTAAAATTTATGTTTCCATATGTTGTAACATATATTTTAAAATTTGCAAGTATATAGGCGGCCTACCTCATAGTAAGTAGTAAGCAGACATACAAACTAAATTTAACGACTATTGAAATACTATGTTGTATTAATCGTTCCCCCTATGGCGATTTTGTAACTGCATCCTAAGAGTCTCCTGTCCAAATCATTGCTTCGAATTGTAAAAAAGTGATTTTTCCATATAAAGTTCGAGAGTCTTGAGCTCTTCCTAATCAACGGTTATAATCATGGCAACAGACAAAAGCGAACGGTTAGGTCACTTGAAGGTTTTTGCATCTGTATGGACAGTTACATTTCCCTCCAACCTAAGTACCTAAATATCGTTTATTTTTAGCTCAAGAAGTAATTATAAACCTTAAACATTAATCCCTTTCAAAATTAAATGTATAAATAAACTGATCGTTTCCAGAAACCAATGTCATAAAAAATCTGAACAAAATTGGGCCACCCGTTCTTAAGCTACGAATGCTACGATCACAGACAAACACACAGCCTAGTACCTCAGGCATCATAAATACTTTTGCAAAGAAAAAAATCATATAGATATTAAGTAATATTATTAAATTACAACATGATTGCGAAAAAGGTATTTTTCTAAATGATTTCTAGATAATAATTGTATTAAGCAGATGGCCCCAGCCTAGTGGTTACACTAAACTGGGGCCATCTGCGTAACTTAAAACAAGGTTAGTCATATGCTTAACAAGGCCGGACCCGGGATGGGTGACCACTTTATACAACGAAGCTATACCATCATAAATACCGCAACAAGTTCGCCACCTGTTAGGTGTTACCTACAAAGACCATCGGCGAAATGAGGATGGGTTAATCCCTCCTCTGGGTATCCTGAGACCGTTTAAACGGTTCTTAGGAGTCAAAAAGGCACCCGTGATGACTCGTCACCTCCAAAGCAAACTTACGAATCTGCTGTTTTAGTAAAAATCTATATTTGATAAAAAAAACTATACCTGATATGGTACATACCATGGAAAACTTTCGTATTTCTACTACTACTGATGGTTACAGAATTAAAATTGCCCGAATCTACACTTTCGTGTTTATTACCCATAGTAAACTTACCAAATCTATATAAGGGAGTTTAACCCAGAAGAATTTATGAAATTCAAGAAAGAAGTGCCACAGTCAACTTACGAATCTGGCACGTTCGTGAATTTACATTTGTGGCAAATATTATCGTTGATTAAATAACCCATAGTGAATATACAAATCTGGCATTTTGGTGAATTTACATTGGTGCAACACGTATACCCTTTTACATAGTAGCCCAAAACAAATAAACGAACACACGTTGTAAAACGTACAGTCGTAATTTAATAATGATAATAAATACCTATTATACCATTTTGTTGAAAAAGTAACATGACAGTTATCAATTGGGTAAGTCTAGAGATGTGACGTAAATCATGTAAATCCAACGATTAATGATTATTCTTTAGTATCTACCAATACTATATAAATTAATAATTCAATGCCAAATATATATTTCCATCAATAGCTGACATCATTCATGGCGACAGTTTTAAGACGTTAAATATAATAAATTAATATCTAAAAATTTTATAACTATATACCTATTTAATTTTTATTTATTTTTATTATCGTTATATTCCAATGATTATAATAATATAGTATGTATTAGGTTGGCTATTAAAATACCACCAGTTTCAACATTTTGATGAATTAGATTTTCAACTCTATATTTAACAGTAGGTATAGAACACAGATTAATAATAATTATTAATCTGTGGTATAGAACTCATATTTCCATATTGTTTACCCAACGTCTTGTCGTCGAAGAGGATAGTAGCCCCTGATGAGGCCCTCAGATTTGAGGTATGGGAATCACATTGTGTTAATGCACAGTACCAAGTATCGATTTAGTTCGTAAATGTAATCGATTCGAATATAATTTATTATTGATCAAATATAGTATTAGTTGCACTACTACCACTAAACTTGTTGTGTTTTGATTGGTATTTTATTTCATTAAAATTAAAAGATACACACAGTTTTAGGTTATAACGTTATTACATTAAAACTACCCTCATCTAAATATCACAGTGACACTGAACAAACACATAATATACCTTACCCTCATGATGATAAAAGAGAATGAATCTTGCACTGATTATGAAAACAAATATAAAAAGTAAAACATGCAAAACATTAAATAAAAGATCTAATAATAAAATTGTGGATTCCAGCTGAACGCGACGGGTATCAGAGTTTGTGATGGTTCATTATCACTTTGTCATACAGTCCGGGCCAACATCTGGTCGATATGTCGTCTGTGCAGCTCTCCATCTTTCGTTCTCACACTGTAAGAGCCGGGTCCCTCCGCGATTTCTACAGTGGCTCTCCTCCACTTATCACCTGAACCGTACATTCCAATCAATATGGGTTGGGCTACTACAAATTTTCTGGCAGGTTGTTGTTGAGCAACATCATCCCTTTGCATGTCTGCCTGGCTCGGTGCACATTCTAGGTTTAGGGATGAGATAGGTTTCCTATATTTGCATCCATTCAACATTTCAGCCGGTGTCTTGCCAGTGCTGTTTAGAACTGTTCTCAGGTGATATAAGACTTTTGAGCTTCTCTCTCCATAACATATCTAAATCAGCAAATTTCTTTAATTTATTTTTAAAAGTTTGTATTACTCTCTCAACAAGCCCATTAGATGCCGGGTGGTATGGAGGAGAGTATATTGAATGAAATTCTTCTGAGGTAAACGATCTGCCATTATCTGACACCAAGGTAACCCTTGAGAGAAAAATATTTTTCTAAGTAGTATAACAATATGCCCGCTACTCATAGATGGCACTAATTCTGCTTCAATCCACTTGCTATAACTATCAATCAAGACCAGAAATGTTTTGCCTTGAAATGTACCTGCAAATCTACTTGCACGCGCTGCCAAGGTTTCTCTGTCACAATCCAAGCCTGCGGATCTTTGGATGGGTTATTTCTGGCAGCCTGACACTGCCGTATAAAATCATCATCAGCCTATCTCAGACCACTGCTGGACATAGGCCTCTAGATCTAGGCCTACCAAGACACGCTACTGATTCCTATCATTCGCTCTTCACATCCAGTCTCTGCCAGCCACCCTCCGCAGTTATCAGTCCACCTCGCTGCGGGGCGTCCTACTTTACGTGCGCCAAGATGTGGTCTCCACTCTAATAACCGCCTGCTCCAACGGTTATCCGTCCTGCGGCATACATATGTCACATGACCAGCCCACTGCCACTTCAGTTTGCTAACTTTTAGAGTTATGTCGGTGACTTTAGTTCTCTTACTCCTGATTTGTCCTCATTCCTGATTTTATCCATCAGAGAAACTCATTATTATTATTTTTATTATTATTAAAATTAAGATTTAGTTGAATAAAATCATTTGTTTTTGTTGTCCTATTACTTAACTTTAACTTACATCTGATGGTTCAATTTTACAGTATTTTTTTTCATGTTAATTTGTTTTTTTTCTACAAAATTATTGATTAAAAGAGATATGTTTTTTAAATATTCCATTATATCTTCGTTAAACTTACGAAAGTGCCACTTGCGTAAGTTTACTAAGGTGTATAGTAGATATTTCCCTTATGTTACTTACGAAAGTGCCACTGTGTAAATAAATATCTTTTAACTTCTATGTATAATGGTGTAAAGTTACGAATGTGAGTTTATTTATGATCTGTGTAAAATATTGAGTATCTGTCCATTGTGCCTAAAATAGGTAATATTTTGAAAACCAAATCTACCACACCGCCAATATACCCATTACTACAAAAAATGTTTTTACGGTTTTAAGTCTTCAAAGCGCTCTGGTGAAAAACTTATTTTTTGCAAATTCGTAAGTTTGCTTCGGATGTGACGATGTTATAAAATTTTATCAGGTAAAAAATACTACTTTAGCATAATAGCTTAAACCAAACTTTGTGGCCTACGGTTCTCGTATTCTTTTCATTTATGGATTTGGGTTAGAAACAAATTCTTTTATTTTACATGACTTATTATTATTGTATTGTACTTAAATAACTGTAAGAAAAAAATCAGCCTTCCCAGTTGCTAAGCTGAGTTATGTTTAGCAAAACCTAATCGATACAGGTTTTTTTTTTAAATAAATTATATATGTGCGATAACTTATTGCAATCTTGTTGTAGTAGTGACATGGTCCTATGGCTGCTGCAGAATTTTTGGGACTTCTGTTAAAAAAAATGGGACAAGTAGTTTTGACAGTTGCGCCGTTGCGGGAAATTATTTGAATTTGTGAAAATATTTTCAAATAGGTACATATTTGTGCCGCTTGGGGTAAAAACAAAGGTATTTCTCATCTAGATTTATGAATAAGTTATCATCATATTTAATTGACGTCATCGATGCCAAGATAAAAGGCATGGATAAGTCTGTTAAAGGATCAGTAAATATTAGTAACGCATCCAGCATTTTGGGGTGCCCACGTGACCAGGGCTAACTTGTGAGAATTTATTATTTGAGTTATAACCATTATTTTATATTCTTGGTTTAATTTATTATTAATATTTTTTCCTGCGACTTTAAACTCATTAAGTTCATGGGTGGTTACTTCTATATTTATAAAATATTTATTTTTATTACCTATCGTTATAATGGATGATTTCTCGTACGAACTACTTTTGTTTTTCCGTTTTCGTCCCTAAACTTGTTCCTGTATGAAACCTAATGTGATTAACGTTTACTAAAAAATTACGTTTTCTTTTATTAAGATTATTACTAGTAACAGTTAATACAATATAGAGAAACGATTTGAAATAAGAACTTAAGCATCATTTTTTTAAGTCAATTTCTGTTGCAATATATGCCGTTCATGCATTTCGTTGGTAATATTTACTACTAACATATTTTAATATGATATTTATTATATGATGAATCTTTGTTTGAAAATACTACTAGTGATTCGGAGAGCACGTATAGCTGTCGGTGCCAGTTTCACTACGCTAACTTAGGAAACTGTTTATAGATGGGTTATTGAGTCTATACACTAAATACATGCTGACCACTTGTTCGTGGTAGACTGAGAATAATATCGGTTTCGACAAGTATAATGTCTGCTAAAATTCCAAAGATTTTTTAAAATACCTATTTACTTACATTAATTTAGATAATTTGCTACTCAGGCAATTATAATTTTATTATTTTTATTCAATAAACAAAATTCTATTCAAAATGATATTTTTGAATAAAAAAATTGTCTTTGTTTTAAGTGGTTTTATTACTTTTGCAGGATTAGTAAACTCAGGTAGATAGAAATAAAATTGTAAGTAATTTAACAAAAGAAGGTAATGTATTGTTATTTGCCGCCTTGTTGATACTCATGGAGCTACTGACTATGGTAAGGCGGTTATCTACACATGAAATTAAGAATATAAAAAAATGCTTATGACGCCATATTTTATGGTCTTACAGAAAGTGTTTTTTTTTTAAAAAGAATCTCGCAAATAGCTCGATCGAATTGTATTTTTTTGCCAGCATTGCTGGGGTTGTTAAGAATGTTAAGAAAAAAAACGACACCTACTTCAGCCAACTGCGGCCCAAGAAGACAAGTAGGTAGTATATAATAATATTTACATAATATTATGATAATATGTACCAACCCTCTCCTCATCGATGACGATGATATGACAACTTATTCATAAATGTATATAATAACATTGTTTTTACCCCAAGCTGCACAAATATTTGAAAATATTTTTGCAAATGCAATTATTTTTTCCGTAACGGCGCACGACGACGGCTGCGTTGATATCCCCATCTATTGCCAATATCAAACGTGTAATTGTTTATATATCGACACAAGTAGCGTCCCATTTGAAACAACGACTTTTCCTCCAAGCTGCTGTACTTAAATCGTCAAGTCTATATTTGTTGCTGTCATCTCGTAATAGATTTTCAGGTTCTACGACTGATATGGATACATAGGTGTATAGCGGCAATATAGAGGTCGCATTGATGAAGCTATGTCGCAAAAATACGCTGCACCTTTTAACATGGGAAGGACGACCCGAACGTGAGTCACAAAGGTGCGACAAAATATTCTTATAAAATAATTGGTGAGTTAAAAACTAGTTTATTTTTAACTCATAAAATCCGTAGAATACACTCAGCGATCCAGCCTTACCTTATTCATTTAAGGTAACATAGATTTACAATTCGTCTTTAATTCATATTATTTATTTTGTTTTAAACTGATCGTAAAATAACAGGTATTTTACATGAATAGCAGGTAGAACAAATGATAATCTACTTAGGTAGTCATTTCCGCAAATCCTAATTACTTTATTATAATAACTGGGAACAATAGATGAACACGAAAAGGGTAAGAGGGGATGAACCTATAAATAGTTAGTGATATTATGTAAATAATTTAGTTAAATATTTTACTGTGCCAGGATTATTGGGTCTGTTTTTCATAAAATTGTGCCAAACGTTATTAAAGTGTATACCCGTATTATATATATAAAGTATTTTAACAAATATAGTGCAATATGTTTCCGGTAAGATTTCCACGTTCTTTTTAATAACTTATATATAATCTTTGCTAATATTATAAAAATAAAAGTTTGATTCAAATAAATCCAACCGAGTTTTTAAAATCGTTTCACATAATATAGAAAACTGCATTATCAGCTAGTAACGTGGGCTGTGGTCTGGTATTTTATTTTCGATCCTATTTTCTTTTAAATTAAACGGCGTGTGATACCGCGGGCATATTTAGTATTATATATATTTATTGTTTGTAACTGAGTTTGTAATTATATAATCTTGTTGTTTCAAATAAAAGTAGTATTATTTGACTTTTTAAGTATTTTTGTTAGTTCTTCTTCTTCTTCTTTTACTTATATGGCATTCTACGCTTTACGCATAATTTTGCCAATGACAGTTGTGGATAGATTTTAAAAAATGTAATAATGTACGGTAAAAGTGGGATAATAGGATGGAGAGGAATAGGGAAAGGACTAGGTTAGAATTAGGAATGGCCACATGACCGTATGCAAACATATGGTATAGTGATTCCAGTGTCAAGTGAAGGAGGAAGAAATAATCAACAGTAAAATGGGTACCGCCATTTTACCGAAGATAAAGGGATTCGTTGAGATAGCACAAACACCAAGATCACTGCGTAAATACTACACTTTTCACACTTAATATTACTATACGAATGCTTATTCTACAAAATTAGTACACTTTTGCACAATAATATTCAATAAAATTAATTCTGATAACTGTAATAGACACACGCGTCTACAGTCTTCGGGCTACCCTCAAAGAATCTTTTTGTTAGTTAAGTTTATTTAAAGAATGTGTTGTTTGATAACATTTCATAATATTATTATAAATAAAATAAAATAAATTGAGAATTTAATATATCTAAAATTTCCAGTATGTGCAAAACAATTATGATCCCGAGCATCTGCTCCAGTATATGCTACACGAGGATAGAGATCCTTACCTGACTGCTAGTTTAACAGCAGAACCATCTCCGGCCGATAAGGGAAATGATTTAGTAAGTATTTTTTTTTGCACATGTAGGTTTTTGCACCTGACTGTACTTTGGCGAAAGAACCTGAAAATATAAATCTTTTAGGAACTTTTATTTTAAAACAAAAGAGTTTATTTAATAGTTTATCCTTTATTAGACTATTGCTTTTAGTGTAGTTTGTCATGGTCTGTGTGTTTATAAAATATAATATGTATATAGTATTCTTGTTTCTGGTACACATAGTATAAGCTTAACTTAACCTTAAGCTTAGTTTTTGACCAGGGTAATATGTGTCTAATGTCCTTCATATTTGTATTATTATTAATATATTTATACTATCGAGAAAAAGCGGCCCCAGCCTAGTGGTTAAGTCACTGCGCAACTGATAACAAGGTTAAGCAGATGACAACAAGACCGGCCTGGGATGGGTAACGGCTTTATACAACGAGGCCATTTCATCATAAACACCGCAACAAGCTCGCCACTTGTTAGGTGTTGCCTCCGAATACCATCGGCGAAATGAGGATGGGTTAATCCCTCCGCTGGGACCCTGAGGCCGTTTAAACGGTTCTCGGGAGCCAAATTGGCACCCGTGATGGTATTTTTTTTAAATTATTTTTTTATCGAGAATCATAAAGTAAAAGTCATTAAGTATTTGCTTCCTTTGCTTAATTCGACTTATGTTTTAAAATGTCTTAAGGGTTCCAAAGGTTTTAAAAGCAAACCGGAGCTCTTATGGGATAGTAATAATAGTAAAGTTTAAATTAGAAATAGTATTATATTTTGTATATAATTGTACCTGCGTACAATTATAATAAAATAACAACTTTCTATCTCAGATGGGTATGTGATTTTTTTTTTTCGGAATTCCTTTTTCAGAATTAATGTTTAAATTAGTCACATTTTTTTTTCAGTTCATAAAGGTATTGACCGATACTTCGGATTAGTTGTATGATACGGAACCGGAGCTAGATAGTAACGACGAGTTGTTTTTCGAAGGTTTGGCAGATCATAACTTGGATCTGGGTCTGGAGGCAAAACCCACTTCTGGTGATCCTACGGTGAGTCTGCTAATATTATTATTCTATACATAGTAGTCGAGATGGTTAGACCGTTCACTGAAAGCACTGAAGTCACAGTTTACTTTTATTGGAGCACGGCATGTGACTTTGTATCTAGGTACTTGGTGGTCAGCTGAGTTACAAAGTCCATGAATGGGGTCGATCATTTTTTTTGTTTCCTGAATTGTCGCTCTTACTGTGCACAAAGTCATTTGGCGGTTTTTGTTCTATCCATACTATGGATCCAATCCAGATGTAATTTTGTATGATAATCTGTTGAATCTCCAATGTCAATACTTAGGTTATCGTGTTTGTATATATAGTGTGCAGTTTGTTTTTATTTTGCATTACTATAAAATATAAAATATTGTTTCAGAATGGACAAGCACATAGTAGTGATTCCGGGGTAGTGGAGATGGAAAGTGACCTACTTGCCCCAGAAC
>CAWUHH010000566.1:0-14182 GCA_963921915.1 Hyposoter dolosus | reverse complement strand
GGGCACATTATTGAATAATAATGATTCGCATTTACCTTTAATTGATAGCCATTTCAATTCAATGCTGTCGGTTGCCTCACTATCCTCCAGAATTTCTTCTTCAGAAGTATTATTTGTTAGTTGCAATTGCTGTACCCTTTGGTCTATAGAAAATCCGCTGTTCGTAGACATCACGAAGTTCCGCTTCTATAATACGGTCAGCCTTTAATGCATCTTCGACTTTGTTATAAGTTTTAGTAAAAATAGCTCGAAAAATTTTAAGGTCAACAGAAAATGTCCTGTCACGTTTTATATAGATATATAGGAAGGGGTATTTTTCTCCGGAAATAATAATGCCGGCACACAAACACATACACTGGATTTATTAAACTTTACACAAATAAAACGATTTGACTTCTACGAATGTTTACCTCGGACAAACAAAATTAATTAAATGACAGATTGACATTTTAGTTTTTATACAAAATATTCATAAAAAAAAATGAAACCAAATCAACGAACTTTACAGTCTACCTACATTAAAAAAAAAAAAATTGTATACGTCATACATAGATGTCATGCGAAACTTGAATGTGATCACTAATTTTGTAAATTTTTCAAAATGACCCGGTAGCTCAGCGGTTAGGGTAACCTTTTTATATTATTTATAGAGGAGGTCGGCGGTTCGAATCCTTCATGGACCGATTTTTTTTTTTTTTCGTTTTTTTTTTCTGTTTTTTATTTATTTCAATACTTTAGTGTAACGAAAAACTAATTAACTCAAAACATTGAACTTAACAGTCTACCTACATCTTAAAAAACATTATTGTATACGTCATACATAGATGTCATGCGAAACTTGTAATGTGATCACTAATTTTGTATATTTTTCAAAATGACCCGGTAGCTCAGCGGTTAGAGTAACCTTTTTATATTATTTATAGAGGAGAGGTCGGCGGTTCGAATCCTTCACGGACCGATTTTTTTTTTTTTCGTTTTTTTTTTTGTATTTTTTTTATTTCAATACTTTAGTGTAACGAAAAACTAATTAACTCAAAACATTGAACTTAACAGTCTACCTACATCTTAAAAAATATTATTTTATACATCATACATAGATGTCATGCGAAACTTGTAATGCGATTACTAATTTTGTATATTTTTCAAAATGACTACTACATTTTTTAGGCCCCGGCCCTGGCTCAAAACCCTGCGTGTTCTTTTACTCTTGTACCATCATGGGTGCCTTATGACGCTCGTGACCGCCTAGACGGCTTCAGTAGTGGTGTTGCGAGTACCGCGACGAGCTGACCACTTGTTAGGTGTAGACTCTGAATACCGTCAGTTTTTTTTTTTGTTTTTTAATTGGTGCTCGGTATGTTAAAGTCAAAAGTATGACTTTGTATCCACCTGACTATTAGCAGACCATCAGGTGGATACAAAGTTTGTTTAACTATATTGCTCGCTCCCACTATGCCGACTTATTGATAAGGTTACGAAATCGCGGCGACACAGACGAATAAGAATTAAGAGTCTATTTTAATATAGGTACTCAAGTGCTTTATCATCAAATCAACTGTCCTAAATCAAGTTACGCCGAAGTGGGAATGAAACATCATACAGATGTAAAAACTGTCAAGTGACGTAGCCATGTTTCGGTTTTAGTCTGTGGGTTTACCGGTTTTCAGGAAACTACGCACCCAATTCTTGTCGAGGTGATAGTCTACTTGCAGGGTGTGGTTACCAAACCGGTGGTTGAATGGACGATAAGGCAGCGAGGATACTAAATATACTTGTCAATCAATTTCGACGGTTTCGGGTTCAATAACACTATAACAAATCCACCTCAGGCATAACCCTTGATAATTGACCAGAACGAGAACAACGAGTCGCTGACCTCCCTTAGTAGCCAAGCTACCCTAGCAGTCGAGTGAAATTTCTTATAGACGACCGAAGCTCCTATACCAAAATGTTTATCTCTAGTGTTTATAAAACCCTTTACTTTATCTTTCCACGCGCTTTCTAAAATATGTGACTCCTCTTTCTTTCTAATTGTTAACAGTAAATAAAATGTAGGAAGTGATTTAATTGTGTAAATAATAAACCTTTTATTAATATATATTTCTTATTTTTAATTTGTCACCTTTCCTACAAAACACCTAAGAAAAAAATAAATTCTTAAAGTGGTCGCGCGGCATAGTGCCCAGAACGCTGTATGGTTAGGCTTATTCTTGGTGAGAGGAATGCGGCAGCCTTCTAGTCACCTGTGACGTCCACCAAATTTAACGCAATCTCTTTGAAACATTTTTTGCTTGAGGGCCCCACGGTCCCATGGTTTCTACCCCAAACGGCACAAATATGTAGTTATTAATAATTTGACAATATTTTAGCCGATTGAGGTTTTCAGCGTAGGCAGCAGCGGCCTCATCTTTAGTCCTCGAAAGATGTGTAGCTGCCAAGGTGTCGACACATCTCGCATGCCGCACTAAGCAGCTACCCATCTTCCAAGGGAATATACTTAATCCGTCAGGTCTCTTGCCGTCATCGCGTGATAGACCACAAGGTTCGTTTATTGATGGAATATTAAATACGACAAGACATCTGCGAATCAAATGTTTTAGGAGGTTGTGCGGTGAAAACCGCCCCACGCTTTTCGAACAAGTCTTCTCTATTTACCAACTATAGTCCATATATCTAATTTATCCACAAAAAAGGTAAACTTTCACTTACAATTAATTTTGTGAAGAAAATTAACTTCTTTGAGAATAAATTAGATTATCCGATAATTATAAGGTACCTATAAAGCTCTCGTGAATATTGACATAAAATCCCCGAAGAAACAACTGTCAAAGTCCAATACTCGTTCGTTAAAAGTGCGTTCAGAGTAGGGTTTATGAGACGCGAGACGTCAAAGCACGTTCGGAGTGGAACTCATGGCCCGGCGCGCGCCGCCCTTGCCGCGCCCATGCCGTATTGTCACACGGCGGTGTCGCCGGTGCTCCCCCCGGGCTTGGCGTCGCCGCCGCCCACGCCGCCGCCGTCCTCGTCCCTGGCGCAAGCAGAAGACCGCGCGTCGCCTACGCCAGCAGAAAGACCGGTGAAATCCAACTTGTACTGTGGTTTTGAGGAATAAATTACTTATTAGAGTGGGGTCTATAGCTTTAGTTGAAACGAGGGTTAGCTTTGAGGGGTGCGAGAGACTGGTCACTTTGCTTTTGTATATGTTCTTTATGTGGTAGGGAACTTAGTATGAGTAGAGACTGAATTATTTATTAACTGGCAATGTCTGAACATTTTCTTGTTGAACCCTGGGTAAGTTAATAATTTCTAATTATCATGCTTTGCAATTTTAATTCACAATAGTCAAGTTTAAGTTGTTATTAAATAAAACTTTGTTCACAAAAAACTAGCCCACGTCATAACTGTTTCAAGACCACACAGAAACAGACTAATTTGCTATAATTGGAGCAGCACACGAACAACATTCAGTTACCTGTAGAAACACCATCAAACAAGCTACTCTAATAAAAAAAAACTCGTGAGAACAAACCACAGACAAACTTGTATGGATCATGTATGAGTTAAATTTGGTTTCCAAGACATAGGGACTCTCTGACTGGCATACACGGGGAAAACTGAAAATACAACAAAAATACATTAACTAAAAAACAAATAAAAATAACACAGGAAAATTATAAATAGAGAAGCATTGCATATGCTCAGCGCAGGTCCATTTTATTTATTGTATTTTATCATATAAGTATCTTTTTTAGGTCTTATAAATCAATGTAAGGAGTATACTCGTATGTACCAAAATACTAAACAAAGGAAAGTAGACATTTACAACCTGTTGGATTACATTGTAGCATGCTTTAGTCTACACCAAGGGGAGATACTTTAACCGACAATAAGTGGGAGAGGATTACGAGGGCAATACAAGTTGGTGAGAGACCGACCGCATCATCCCGGGCACTCGTCGTGATTGAGGATTTATTAATCGCTTGCTCCAGCGGTATAAGGCCCTGGCGGCGAACAGCAAAAATAAAGAAAACAACAAATAAAGTATTTCTCAAATAATGATCAATGGGTCCTAATACTTCATCGTGACTAATCACTGGTATCTATACTCCGTAAAATTTAGCTTGATCGATGACAGCTATTATGATATTTATTACTTGTGAACTTGTGATGTGATGCTGTCGATACTAAATATCGATTAATCTTTTGGTAACATGGAAAAATAAGCATCAAATTAATTTCAAATGTTTTTGATTCTAATGGTGTTGCTAATATGAAGATTAAAGCGATTTGAAACCGATAGGTCATACGTAATCCTACCTATAGTAAAAGATCGATCTATTAACTTTGACAATTTTCAAGACAATGAATTGATATTAATTTAATATAGGAGACTCTTCCAGCGATAGTGAGTCTTCAGAGACCCCGGTTGTTCGATGAGCCGGCTAGAGTTGATCCTGTTACCGGGTCAGGGACTCTACTATCTGGGTACTTGTCGTGGTTAGTCGGTCTCAACCCTCTTGCTGTGGGGTTGGGTTCCGGCTGGGGTATATACTCCGCTACTAGGAGCAGGATCACGGCGGGCGACTTCCCGCCGGTAACTCATGCGCCTTTGGTGCTGCCGTGTGGCTTGTCCCTCCTCAGAGAGGTGGGATTGGGATTAGGTTTAGGATAGGAAATGGCGCAATGCAGACGAGTTCAGTGCACCTGGGATAGGGTATCCCAAGCGCGTATGTATTGTCGCGATGTGCGCGAGGTCCCCCGACATTGACTGTCGTGCAGTATTAAGTGAATAAAATTGTTTATATAATAATTACTGCAATATTGTACTCGTGTAAGGTAATTAAACTATATTTACAATATAAGAATTTATTATTTTTTTATTCTTTTCTATCTACCTACCTATATATTGTATGGATAAAAATGAAAAATCTAAATTTAGCTATTTGCCCAACCCTAGTTAATTTAAAAAGCAACCTCTGTAAGAAAAAATAAAACTCTTAAATGCTTTCAAATAAAAAGTAAATAAATGGTAATTCAGTTGATTTTCTACAATTTGATAAAATACGTAATTTAGTAAGTATTTTGTTAAAAAATAACGTGAATATTATTTTTTTCCTACAAAAAATAAAATAGAAGGAACTGTCTTTTTAAACGCAGTGGCTTCTGCCATCGATCAAGTTAAATTTAACAGAGTATAGTGACTAAAATTCTAAGTAAACTTGCTTTTGTTTCCATTAGACATAATATATATAATAGAACCGAGTCGACCGAAATCTTTAAAAATAAAATGCGCCCATAATGTTTTATCTTACTTGAGCCTAATTTTATTTTTAGTACCTAAGTATTTTATTCATTTAAATCTGCTTTTTAGTATTACATCACTTCACTCGTGTTGGAAACTAACAAACAGAACGAAGTAGAATCATTGTATTTAACAGGTGCAACACTCTGGTGCCTTTCCATCCAACTCCCACACTCGCCTCCCACGGTATAGAAACCAAAAAAACATTACGTTCCAATGCACTAAATTATATACAGATCCTAAAATAATCACTAGTATAGAAAATAAATTGTAAACTTAAATAAATCTTAGTTATCTTAAAACTGGATTCACACGCTTCGACATAATGAAAATCGCTTGCTGACTTCGCGGTATATTATAGTTTATCATAATTAACGGAGGGTCGTGGTGGTCAAAAACAACTGGACTTCATCAGCGGAGGATTATTGGATTTCTATTAAATTATACAAACCAGGGTCCAGATTATCAAATAACTTACATATAGGTGTCCTCTATTTATCTATACAGAACCTTGGCAATTCGTTTTCTCAGCAACTGGAAATATTTCTTAATAACCTTAGTGATACCATTCTCACGCAAACAGACGTGAGTGACGAATATCTAGTATTAGGTGATTTTCATTTGAGCAACTTGCAATGGGAGTTAGATCCGCGTGCTAATTATTATAACCGTTCTAATATGCGTAGCTTTGATGAATTTAAATTTATCGACGCTATAAACACATGCGGCCTTCATAAGTTTAATGGTATCCCTAACGATAAAATTGATCCCTATCATAAAGCTCTAAATATTATAATTAAGTCAATAGATTATCGGACATTAACTCCTGCTGCACGTATAAAGTACCTATACAATCGTGCGGACTTCGAATCACCTAATGAAGATTTACTTGTCACGCATTGGAATAGTCTCTTTTCAGGTTATACATGTGAAGAGGCTGTTAATAATTTCTATAAACTTATTTACTCATTGCGCGACAAATACGTTCCAACTAAACTGGAACATTCTAAAAGGCATTAAATCCACCATGGTATTATTCTGCTCTTATTAAAATAATTAAAGAAAAGTATAAACACTTCATATATAGGTATAGGACTTCACGAGCGGGTAACAAAATGCATGCATATACTGTGGCAGATATACCAGCCTGCACTAAAAAATTTGGTGATTCGTATATCTGTCGCACTATTAAAATGTGGAATGCTCTACCTGCTCGCGTGTTTTCTTCTTCCTATAATCTCGAGTCCTTTAAACGAAGCGTGTATAGGCATCTTAAGCCGGCGTAATAGGTGCAATCAACGGTTACTTAGATCGTAATTGTTGGTTGCATTTGTTCTCGGACCTTCATACTGCTTTCCATCAGGTAAATGTGAGGTCATATGCCGAGCTCTCTAAAAAAAAATAAAAAAAAACATTTCCGTAAATTCAAGATATATGGCAATATTTCAGATCATCATTCATTTGCACTGTTACGTAATAGAGATTAGATTCCACAGATGATAGTAATTCCAGCATGATCCAAACTTTTTCTTCTAACTACCACGATGCTGATCTACCTGATCTTAATATTAATAGTGTTAAAACGAAATTATTGAAACTAGATATCTGTAAATCACTAGGTCCAGACCTATTGCCACCATTAGTACTCTTTAAATGTACTGATTCACTAGCATATTCTGTATAACAAGTCTATTCATGAAGGGGTCATACATGCCAGCTATATGGAAATCAGCATTTATTGCAGCTATTTACAAAAAAGGAAATAAAACTGACATAAAGAACTACCGCCCTATTTTAATATTATGTGTGCTAGCTAAATTTTTTGAAAGTATTGCCCATGAACAAATCTACTCTTCTCTGAAATTTTACTACACTCAGCTCTCTCCAGCATGGCTTTTTTCGTGGCTGTATCTAATTTATTATTATTTAATGACTTCCTATCTGAGCATATGAACGCTGGTTCCCAAGTTGATGTTATTTACACCGATTACAGTGAGGGGTTCGACATAATTGATCACAAACCACTTCTCTCTAAACTTAATTGTGAACACAATTAAAATTCTGTATTGCACATACGTTCGTAGCTGTCTGGAATATGCTTCAGAAATTTGGAACCCTAGATACGACAAATATATCCAGCGTATAGAAAAAATACAGAAAAGATTTATTAGATTTATAAATTACAAAAGTAAATACAGTGAAAATAAATACTTACACTGTTAAACACAAAAAAAAACACCATATACTTCCATTGTATAAGCGTCGGCAAATTGCTGATGTAATATATTTAAAAAAGATTGCTACCTCTTCTATTGATTGCCCATCCTTACTAATAAAATTAAACTTTAATCTTCCCATGAGAACAAAGCGTTACTTTCCTACCTTCAATTTAAATAGAGCAACTACTAACTATAGACAAAATTCCTTCCTGATTCGCGCGTATAGCACATACAACGATTTGAGTCGTACACTGGAACATGATTTGTATTTAATGATACAAGTGCGGCACTGAGGCGGTCGTTGATAGGCTTATTTTTTGCTTACTTTCATGCTGTGTTCATTCTTCTTCTTGTTGATATTATTTGTTTTATTACTTTATTCTTTTACTCTGTTAATACATTGTTACGTAATCTAATTTTATTTTAAGTTGTGTCTAAAGTTATATACCACGTATCTATCAGTGAAAACCTATTGTTACCTTTCTATGTTTATATAAGTGTCATGTTATGATTTATGGAATTTGGTTTTCCAAATACCTAATAAATAAATAAACGTGTGAATTCAGACTTAGGAAACGTTTCAAAATAAATAGTATGCTTTTAGACAAAAAAAATCTTCGTTACGGAACGGTTACAACTTTATTGTCATCAAAGTCAAAAATCGTAAACCCTAGTATATTTTGATTAAATTTTGTTTGAACTACAGTTTTGAAACATCCTCTATGTTTGATCTAAATGTACTATCTATTCTATAACGTGGCCTTAACAATTTTATGTATGGAAAGTTTTGAGAGCTCACATTGTTCGCGCAGTCGAAGCAAGTCGTCACAACTTTACTTATGACATCCATTAGGTGTTTGGTTTCTTGTATATCGTTATCCGTTCCTTAACTGTAAACTGTAGTTGTTGCACATAAGTTGGCACCTTACCTAAATGTTCTAACAGTTCTTTTTTCGTTGTACCCGCCGGGAGCTAAAATATTTTTATGAATTGCTTGAGTTTGCTTTTGGAGTCATCACCGACGCGAAGTATGGGGCTTAATAAATTAATAATTTTAAAAGATTGTCTGGTTTACCTGATACGAGAATTGTCTAACTATTTTATAAAGTCTATTCGCTTCTTCGGCAAAATATTCAGCTTGCGTGAAGAGGTCTTGCGTAGTATTGAGTAGACCTTCGCCTTTTGTAAATTGATACATAGCGAAGGCCGTGGAAGACATATTTTTCGCCCTGAAAATTGAAAATTACAGTTTTAACGTAATGCTGTTATAACTACAATAGCTTATGCTTGCGAATTTGCTATGTAGATATTTGTATAGTGTTGACTTACATTATTAAAAGTACCGAGAACACTAGCGGCATTCTTCTAAATATTTTTTTGTGTTAAATATTTTTTATACCGACTATCTCCAGAAACTTCCATTTTTTTTCATTAATTATTTTCACTAATCTTCTTTGATAATGACGTGTATAATATAATAAATTATATGTAGGACAATTTACTATGTGTACAAGAAGCAACGATATAATACATATTATATTTTATAAACACTCAGACCATGACGAATTGCACAGAAAAACGTACTAATATTTTTTTGCCATAGGTGGGAATCGAACCCATGACCTCCCGATACAATGCCAAAGGCGCAACCACTAGTCTATGGAGGCTGTCAAATAATGATAATGAATTAAAATTTGATAATACATCATATTTACTTAGTGTAACTAATATCTCTTCACAATATCGTTGTTTTCATCTGCAACCGCTCCCTGCCACTTGTCGGTCTCGCTCGGCATCCATATCGAATATCATTTACATTTCGCAACCTGACTTAGCGATCTTAGCTTGTTCATCTGAATCTAACTTAACTGCTTTCAGAGGTTTACTTGTCGTACCATGTTTCTGAAAACAATAATAACTCGTATTAATATGATTTAGTAACAAATCGAACAGTTAAGGCGATGACCAACTTGAATCACAAAACTGAGTTGAAGGGCGGGTCGCCGACTGACTAGGTGTGACAAAAAAACGTAAATTATAGTCAAAATTTGTAGGATTTTAGTTACAATACGTGCTAAATAAAAAAAGTACATTGCACTATTAATGTTTTAGTATATTATAATACCAAAACAAAACAATAAAATTGTCGCTGAAGAAATTGAGTATTACGAAATCAAAGTTTTTTTTTTTTTTCAGTAACCCAATTCTCTTTTTTTGTTTATTCGACGAGATATTATTTTTATTCACAGTATAAAGTCTCTACTGCTCTTTTTTTGCGCTTTTAATTTAATGCTAAGGCTACAAATATGACACAAGAAAAATGACTCTTTTTCCCTTGATTTCACGTTGGTCCTGGCCTAAAAAATGTATCATAACGGGTGCTAAATATAAAGCCATATTATTTTCTTGTCTTATCGTGTTTTTATAAACAATATTTGTCGATCCGAAACGCTAAATAGTCGACAGTAAAATAGTTCTGTCATTATCAGATATTTCTTCTCCTTTTAAGTGTGTCGTAGCTACAAAGCGTAGCGATCGTAGCGTTTTTAAAGGATTGTTTATTTTGTAAATAAGTTATACTTATTGATGGTAGTGTTATTAAAGATTTGTATGTCGCACCGCATCATGTTTTTGTAATCGACAATATTTTGTTTATATATTAGTCTGCGGGTTTACTGGTTTTTATTTTTTTTAAATTATTTATTGCACAAAATTGTATACCTATAGGCGAGCTTAATGCCTTTGGCATTTTCTACCAACTGTTTTGAAAAAAGTAAAAATATATATAATATCATCAATGCATAACAATACTTAAACTACTCAAATACGGTATATTATATAATACACGCAATACATAAACATACATTTCATTGATTTCCTATCGAGATAAAAGTCTCCTTTCAGGGTGTGGTTACAAAACAGGCGTCGGATTTGATAATAAAGCAGCGAGGATATTAATATAAAATCGACCTGTAATCGCATCATTAAGCTATAATATTGGGAGCGATTACTGTTATTAAATATCGACTAGGTAGAAAGAGCCACATGACGATTACCATTCGTAGTAGGTACCAATTTACTTGTACTATGTACCTACCATGTTTCTGTTACCAATGATTACAGCAACATATAATACATTCCCTGAGTCTGGGCGGATTACTATAATTTTGTGCCTACCAATCAGCGCAAGCCCTTCAATTATAGTTGTGTGGCCGCATCAGCATCTATCAGTAGTCACGCCCAAATATCTTCAAATACGTAGAGGTTTTCCTATACCATCCAGCTTCATGGCCAGTATAAGTTTCTCGTCAAAGCAGTCATTTTATGTGGAACATACGTACCCCGGGTCTAGGCAGACTACTATAATGTTGCGCTCTCCTATCAGCCCGCGAGTCTGTTAAGTCTAACAGCGCCCGCGCAAATCTAGCAGCAACTGTGAGCAGCCACGCCACATGTCTACGAACACGTCCAGGTTTTCTCGCGCCGCCGAGCTGCCAGGATGAGCTGCTAGGTTCCTCGCAGCAGTTACTACTTGGCGCTTACTTGTAATGTTTCTGTCGTCGCTATATGCCTAAGTAGTTTGCAAACCTACAAATTAATAATAACAGCGTGATGAGTTAAGTAGTGGCTTGTATTGTCGCACTCATTTAAACACTCGTTATATTCATCAAACATGTTAGTTGACAATAATCTTTTAGTAGTTGAAGTTAGAAGAGGCTTGTATACCACGGGCGCATTCAATTTATGCGTTTCTTGTCGGCCTGCTGCGGTGCCGGAGCGGTGTGTTAGTCGTACGGCGCACGGACGACAGCTACTACCACTACTAACGAGGTTCGTGGGTTCGAGTCCCACCCACCAGCATTTTTTTCATTGCATTTTTATCTTTAAAAAAATTAAATAAGATTATCATAATATGGAATTTATAAAAATATAAAATACTAAAAAAAGTATAAATAAAAAACAGACTCCTCTGCCATCTAGTATTAGAAAATAATATAAGACTTCTAACTTCACTCGTATAGAGTTAATAAAAGAAAGCTAATAGAGGGCGTCTGTGTATAAGTAGATAACAAGCAATGACAAAATTCGAGAGGGCTGACTGGAACCTGGTTGGCTCAGCGGGTAAGCGCCTTGCCGCGATAGCGAGGTTCGTGGGTTCGAGTCCCATAAAGTGCATAAATGTGAGCTGTAGTTTGAATTATGTACCACTGAAACTTATCATCGTCGTCTAACGATTCATCATAATTTTTTCTTTTGAATTGTCCCCCAATTGGGTGAGTTGGGGCACATTATTGAATAATAATGATTCGCATTTACCTTTAATTGATAGCCATTTCAATTCAATGCTGTCGGTTGCCTCACTATCCTCCAGAATTTCTTCTTCAGAAGTATTATTTGTTAGTTGCAATTGCTGTACCCTTTGGTCTATAGAAAATCCGCTGTTCGTAGACATCACGAAGTTCCGCTTCTATAATACGGTCAGCCTTTAATGCATCTTCGACTTTGTTATAAGTTTTAGTAAAAATAGCTCGAAAAATTTTAAGGTCAACAGAAAATGTCCTGTCACGTTTTATATAGATATATAGGAAGGGGTATTTTTCTCCGGAAATAATAATGCCGGCACACAAACACATACACTGGATTTATTAAACTTTACACAAATAAAACGATTTGACTTCTACGAATGTTTACCTCGGACAAACAAAATTAATTAAATGACAGATTGACATTTTAGTTTTTATACAAAATATTCATAAAAAAAAATGAAACCAAATCAACGAACTTTACAGTCTACCTACATTAAAAAAAAAAAAATTGTATACGTCATACATAGATGTCATGCGAAACTTGAATGTGATCACTAATTTTGTAAATTTTTCAAAATGACCCGGTAGCTCAGCGGTTAGGGTAACCTTTTTATATTATTTATAGAGGAGGTCGGCGGTTCGAATCCTTCATGGACCGATTTTTTTTTTTTTTCGTTTTTTTTTTCTGTTTTTTATTTATTTCAATACTTTAGTGTAACGAAAAACTAATTAACTCAAAACATTGAACTTAACAGTCTACCTACATCTTAAAAAACATTATTGTATACGTCATACATAGATGTCATGCGAAACTTGTAATGTGATCACTAATTTTGTATATTTTTCAAAATGACCCGGTAGCTCAGCGGTTAGAGTAACCTTTTTATATTATTTATAGAGGAGAGGTCGGCGGTTCGAATCCTTCACGGACCGATTTTTTTTTTTTTCGTTTTTTTTTTTGTATTTTTTTTATTTCAATACTTTAGTGTAACGAAAAACTAATTAACTCAAAACATTGAACTTAACAGTCTACCTACATCTTAAAAAATATTATTTTATACATCATACATAGATGTCATGCGAAACTTGTAATGCGATTACTAATTTTGTATATTTTTCAAAATGACTACTACATTTTTTAGGCCCCGGCCCTGGCTCAAAACCCTGCGTGTTCTTTTACTCTTGTACCATCATGGGTGCCTTATGACGCTCGTGACCGCCTAGACGGCTTCAGTAGTGGTGTTGCGAGTACCGCGACGAGCTGACCACTTGTTAGGTGTAGACTCTGAATACCGTCAGTTTTTTTTTTTGTTTTTTAATTGGTGCTCGGTATGTTAAAGTCAAAAGTATGACTTTGTATCCACCTGACTATTAGCAGACCATCAGGTGGATACAAAGTTTGTTTAACTATATTGCTCGCTCCCACTATGCCGACTTATTGATAAGGTTACGAAATCGCGGCGACACAGACGAATAAGAATTAAGAGTCTATTTTAATATAGGTACTCAAGTGCTTTATCATCAAATCAACTGTCCTAAATCAAGTTACGCCGAAGTGGGAATGAAACATCATACAGATGTAAAAACTGTCAAGTGACGTAGCCATGTTTCGGTTTTAGTCTGTGGGTTTACCGGTTTTCAGGAAACTACGCACCCAATTCTTGTCGAGGTGATAGTCTACTTGCAGGGTGTGGTTACCAAACCGGTGGTTGAATGGACGATAAGGCAGCGAGGATACTAAATATACTTGTCAATCAATTTCGACGGTTTCGGGTTCAATAACACTATAACAAATCCACCTCAGGCATAACCCTTGATAATTGACCAGAACGAGAACAACGAGTCGCTGACCTCCCTTAGTAGCCAAGCTACCCTAGCAGTCGAGTGAAATTTCTTATAGACGACCGAAGCTCCTATACCAAAATGTTTATCTCTAGTGTTTATAAAACCCTTTACTTTATCTTTCCACGCGCTTTCTAAAATATGTGACTCCTCTTTCTTTCTAATTGTTAACAGTAAATAAAATGTAGGAAGTGATTTAATTGTGTAAATAATAAACCTTTTATTAATATATATTTCTTATTTTTAATTTGTCACCTTTCCTACAAAACACCTAAGAAAAAAATAAATTCTTAAAGTGGTCGCGCGGCATAGTGCCCAGAACGCTGTATGGTTAGGCTTATTCTTGGTGAGAGGAATGCGGCAGCCTTCTAGTCACCTGTGACGTCCACCAAATTTAACGCAATCTCTTTGAAACATTTTTTGCTTGAGGGCCCCACGGTCCCATGGTTTCTACCCCAAACGGCACAAATATGTAGTTATTAATAATTTGACAATATTTTAGCCGATTGAGG